>JAMKQA010005605.1:0-17214 GCA_024699735.1 Posidonia australis
GGCAAAATCGGCATACCGAAATGCCAGTTTGGTATACCGAAATTCCCTGTTTCGGTATACCGAACATTTTCGGTATGCCGAAACACCCTGTTTCGATCAACCGGAAGATTTCGATCTTCCGAAACCCCACATCTAGACTAATCTGCTAGAATTTCGGCATACCGAATTTTTCGCAGACAGGCAACCCCAGTTCCAGGCAGCGAAAAATCGCCCCAAGTGGGAGTCCCAACCGGACCCCCCAAACCAATACCATAAATTCTCATAAAAACAGGGAGTGTAGACCCTCAAGTCTACTACAAAACCCCTCAAACCAATCAAGATTTCATCAACCACACAGGAAGATATAAATTCGCAAAGGAAACATGCTCAGAAATAAACCTTAAAACATTTAAGGCAAAAACTCCACAAAACTCCCAAAATCCACACAAACTAGCATGATCCTTACACAAATACATCATAAAACTCATTCCCAATCATATTATGATTTTCCTACAATTTTCATGCATTTATTACAATTTTCATGCATTTAACCTACTGTTAACCAAAAACAAAATGGAAGGAGGAGAAGGATCGCGTACCTATCCCAGGCCACAGGCGACCCTTACCACACTCCTGCAAGCCTCTACGAGCTCCAGCGGAATGCACGGACGGCTCACCACCTCCTCCCACTCGCGCGCCTTAGCTTCCTTTCTTCTCTTCCTTTCCTTTCTCGCCGCACACTTCCTCTGCTCTGTCCACTCCTGCCTCCCTCTCTTATCTCCGCCACCGTCCACAAGGCGCCGGCCACCCATCCCGTCGGACGAGATGGGGAGGCACGGGCCTCCGTCGCTGGTGGCATGGGTGGAAGAAGAGAAAGAAGAAGAAGACGAGGAAAAATGGGTGGAAGGGTGGCTCGCGAGAGAAAGAAGGAAAAAGAGAAAGAAAAGAAAAGAGTAAAGAATGGCACGCAAATCGAGACAACTGTGCATCCATGAACTGGGCTCCACATCGGTCCCAAATTACATGCAGATGCACAGAAAACCAACCACTGCCACACACAACCAAGAAACAACAGATTATCCACTAATAAACCATTAAACACAATATTGCAAATAATTACATGGTTTATAATGAAAATGAATAATCAAGCCCAGATGTTACACTCCCACATCTCCTCCTCTAGCTTCTCAACCTTTCAGATCGCCGATCAGTCACCAGGAGAGCGTAGGTGGACTCCCCCAGGCCGTCGCCGCGCGGTGGTTGCTAGTTTTTTTGATTTTTCATAGAAGTCCTTTAATTTATTTAATGGTTACAAGTAGGTCCCGGATTTTATCTCTTTAGCCCCTAAGCTTTCAATTTAAATGCCATTTGCTTAGTTTTACTGTAAATATTGCATTCTTTACCCTATTTCTTTTCGATTTTATTTTTATTCCTATTTATGCATGTTTCATCACACTTAAACCCCTACATCCATATTTTCTTTATAATTAGATCCTGATATTTCACACTGAGCCCCCAGAGTTTTTAAAAATGAGTTCTTCTTTGAAAAATTGCATCTTGACCCTAACAAACTTCATAATTACACTGATCAACATAAAAGCCTAATTTTTATCACATTCAAGCCCAGAAATTTTGTATATAAGTCCCTAGATTCTTAACAAACAATTCTGGAACAAAGATAATTTGCATCTAGACCCTTAGATTAGTTTTAAATCTATCATTTAGGGTTTTAAATGTTTTCTCGCATATTTTTGATATTTACCATTTATTGCATTTCATATCCTGCATTTAATCATAGATTCCCTTTAAAATCACGTTTGCATTGTAAATTGATCTTTAAATTCATAGTTTAATCCCATTTGCACTCTTGTGTGAATTTTGCACATTAGACCCTGAGTTTTCAGGAAATTACCAAGGTGCAATTTTCACACAACTCAGTGCCACATTGTCATTTGATTCATCATTCACACACAAAGACAGAGGCCATTGAATATGTTTTACTCATGATTTTTCCCTTTTTCCTCGAATTTTGCATTTTAATCCTTGTGTTTGTCCTTTATAGTGTTTACATCATTTTGTTGTTTTTTCCCTTCATGTTTTCTTGTCAATAACATTTTATTGACATTTGAGAAACATCTTGGCATATCTCAGATCACGCATCATCCCCATACATGTATTTATCACATCTAGCCAATAAAATGACCAAATTGCCCCTATATCTCCAATCCCTGTGCATGCATTTCAGTTTTTGCACTCAGTCTCGCATAATTCTAGTTCAAGTCATTCTTTAGAACTTTTTACACACTTAGGTACACATTCAAGCATTTTATATAGTTTTTGTCACATTTACGTATCAATCCATCCTTTTTTAGCGAGCCTCCATCTCATGCGTTTCTTTCGTGGGTTTTTCTTCACTTTGTTTTCGGAGTCCTTCACCCGACATTTGATTTAGTCTCTTTTACTCCTGCATTTCGGATTTTTTTGATTTGAATTGGATTTCATTACCTAAGGGCATACACGAACTGACCGAAAGACCCACATTGGCCCATTTGCAGATTATTCCTCCTTTCGATTTTCACGACTTCTTTCATGATACTGAGGACTTAGGTTGACCCCACTTTTTATCTTTTCATATCAGGATGATTTTTTGAGGCGTTCTTTCCAAAAACACTGTCATTTTATATGATTTTCTTTGCATGGCATCGTTTGTCTGTTTTATGTGGGTTTCTTTGCAATTTTTCCATTCGGATCTCCCTGGTGTTTTCTGAGATTCTAATGATTTGAGTCTGTTGTATTTTTGATCCCCTTAACGCTGTTGTGACTTGTTGAGCCTTTATTTACAAAAACGTCATCATTTTATGAGAATTTCTTCACATGTCACAGTTTACCTATTTTATGTGGACTTCTTTGCAGTTTTCCCATCTTGATTTCTGTGATGTTTTCTTTGACTCCGATGACTTGAGTCAGTTGCATTTTTGACATTCTTGAGATTTGAATGATTTTCTGAGTCATTCTCACCAAGAACCTTGTCATTTCATGTGACCTTTTTTGTCGTGTCGTTTTTCATGATTGTGATATTTCATGTGGATTTCTTCGCAGTTTTCGCATACCATATTGCACAACCATCCAGTCTTGTCTTGGCATTCATAGTAGCATGTTTAGAGCATGATCTAGGCATAGCAAGCATTCATCTAGCCTCTAGCAAGCGAATTAGACTAGAAAGACCGAATTTCTCGGGCATACGGGGGTGCCTAACACCCTCCCCGTGCGTAATAGGAATCCTTGCCCATCCTCTGGTTAGCAGACATCTGACCTTCATATTTGCATCTCATGCATTCAATCCTATGTGGTTTTCCTCGTCTTTCCCTTAAAAGACTAGGTGGCGACTCCATTTCTTTTCCGTTTCATCCTATCTTGCGCATTCACCATCTTGACATGGCTATGATCTCCTCCCTCTAGCACGACTCCGCGCTGGAGCCCCGGGTTGGCATGGTCACAACGTTAATACTAGAAAATCCATTATTGAATATATTTTCTTACTTATTAAGGGTGTTGTCTCATTATTCAGTACTAAATAAAAGACAGTTACTGCTTTCACTATGGAAGCTGAGTATGTAGCTTGCTATATGACATCTTCGTAAGCTACTTAGATACACAACTTTATCATATGCTTACGAGTCATAGGCTTTGCAAAGAAACTCGTAAAAATATATTGTAATATTGAGACGACAGTTGAATTCTCTAATAACAACAAAAACTCTAGTGCATGCAAGCATATGGAGATCAAACTCTTGATTGTAAAGGAAAGAATTAAAAATCATTTGGTGTTTATTGAACATATTAGAACTGATTCGATGCTAGTTGATCCTCTTACAATGACACTTCCTCGCGATACTTATAATGAATATGTGCTTAATATGAGTTTAGTCAGTTCTTTTAAGATTTTACTTTGATAGTTCAAACACTGATATACGATGTGATATCACGTTTGTTTGATGATATCTGTTTAGTAGTTCTTATTTTGTTTAAATATTGAACTAATGTTTTATCATTGGATAAATCAAAAAGAATAAACTTTACTTTTATTATTATGACATTTATAAGTTTATTTATAAAGTATTGATTACCACAAAAAATATTCAATTGTAACTTCAATCTTAGATATCTTAGTACATAAAAGGGACATACATTTTGACAATATATTATCACTATGGCTGGTATCTATGAGGGTTGTTATTTTTGAATGAAAGTTAATATATCTTGTTTAGCAATTAGATAGTGATTGCTTCACATAAGGCTTTGTTTAGTATAAAGTAAGTTAGATAAGTCAAGTGGAAGATTATTGGGCCTAAGTCCAAATGTCCAACTTATGTAATTAGTGAACTAGCCCAATTGTGAAACATCTTTGATTAAGTGGTGTATGAGAGATATTATAACACATATATGGAGCATGCTATAAAAAGGACATCCCTAAGGTTTCAACACACAATCACATAACTCTTTCAATTATTTTGCTTTTGCTTTGAGAGACTCCCTCTATGTGAGCAAAGATGGTTGTTGTGGGGATACGTATGAGGAACGTTTCCAAATCAAGATCGACGATATCCAGTAAGCCCCATGTAGGCTATTAGAACTTGGAATGTGCTTTAACCAAGATAATACATTTAGCATTTTCCTAACCTGATATACCACAAAACATGCAATAGCGAGGGAGGCGTTCGTACTGTTGGAAAAATAAAGTTCTATGTTTTGATGATGACAAATTTAATATGGATTTTATGTCTATTTTATTTAATTGAGAAAATGTTGTAAAGGATATTTGTAAAAATTGTTGTAAATTATTTCGAGGGCGAGAAAAGAGAAAAAACTTGTTGTAATATTTGTAATAACTATATCAAGAATAAAAGTTGTAATAATTGTAAAGTATGAATGAAATATTAGAACACAATGCATTCAGCATTCCAAAAAAATTTGAAATACCGAAATAAGGGATTTCGACACATCAGGCAGCTGTACGGCATACCGAAGATCAAGACACTAGCGAACTGGAAGCAGATTGTTTTTGGCACTCCGAGGATTTTCATAATACCAAATCAGTAGTTTTCAGCATAGCGAATGAATTTTTCGACATACCGATTTGGACGCAAAAATAGAAATCAGGGCTAAAAAGGCATTCTGAATCTTGGATGGCATTCCAATCTACTAGATGTTACAGAACGTTGTACTAGCCGATCGACACAACATTGCAAGGCTCAAACTCTATATATAGCAACTCTACATGGTAGGAAGACAAGATAGACAAATACTTGCTTACTCTTGGTCATACAAGCTACAAAAGAGCCACATTCACATTCTTACTCCCACATACTTGAGTTGTAAAGTGAGATCCTATATTGAGTTGTGCGAGTTGTATTTAAGGACAATCTTCATTTAGTAAAGTAACAAAGAAAATGAGGTTCTAGCTTCTCCTTGAGCGAGAAGTGGAAGGAGCCAATTGCGATGTGGACAGGAATTCGTCCTACAAGTAAGTTTGATTTGAATTAACAGGAAAATCTCAAGAATGGTTCTTGAAGAGTGGACTAGGCTGGGATTGATGGAGCCACTATAAATCACTTGTATACTTCATTGTCTCTTATCCTTTCTATGTATGCTTAATTAGTTACTCTAAATTCAGTTAATTCTTGTGTATGTTATTAAAAGCATAAATTAAAATTGGAAAATACCTAGTTTCTCTATTCACTTCCTCCTCTAGAGAAACCATTCAATCCATCACGTACTTTATGGAGATTTGTCGCTCTCTTCCATCACACGTTAACAATGGAATGTGCACTTTTAATGACCTGTTAACATCAAGTCTGACTTTGATTCCAAGAAATTTGACACATCATATATTCTACTACTAGGACGAGGAGAGTTGTCAAGGTAGTACCTAATAAGATTCCTAAGTTTCTTACCAACTCCAAGAGTAATATTTTCTAGCGGGATGTTACTGAGTTGCACCTATAGATTAAGGGTGAAAAAACACAGGTCGACCAAATAGAGGAGGCCGATCAGTCGAGCCCTCATTATAGTGATGGAACTCATCACCTTGAGTTGCACCCATACATTAAGGGTGGAAAAACATAGGTCGACCGCATAGAGGGGGTCGACTGGACCCCCTTTGTGCGATTTGACACAATCGACCCTCACTATGTGGTTCGATTTATGCCGAATTTTTCATACATTAATGAGTGATGGACCCCATCGCTATTGTGAAGTGGTTGGTTGGCCCCCTTTGTGTGATTGGCCTGTGCCAAAATTTTTCACACATCACTAGTATTGAAGGGATATTCTTCCACGAGCGTATTCTATTGTTCTTTCTCATGAAGGATGAACTCATCTTGGAAGGAACTTGGGCCTTGCAACAAGATTCTGATAATTTCTTCTAGACTAGGGTGAACAGTCATTCCAACTCCAATCGCCACTTCCCAAACAGTAGTGTTATCATTAAGGCCCTAGGCACTAGGGACACAAGAGACATTTTCTCTAGTACATGGTACTGCAATGAAGGCGGGCAGAGAGGACTTTAAATAGAAGGCAACAGTCGAGATTAATTGATCCCATTAAGACCATAGTTGGTAGGAATTTCTAGCTAAAACTTCTAGAGAAAATTATGTTGTTGGAGTAGAACTTTTGAAATTAGATTTTGGTTAAAATGATCCCTATTTTTTGCAATCTTCTTTGACATCAAATAAAAAATTCAAGCTTCTTGACTAGTATTTCTAATGAAAAAACTAACATACCCTTGCAAAAAACATATCCTAATGCCTCCTTTGATCTTCTCCTCCAAATGATGAAAACTTTCCCTCCTCCGTTGACATTTTCTTTCCCCACCACTTTCTTCCTTTAGCCGACATCCTCTTTTCCCACTACTCACCTCCTCCATCGGACGTCTTCCTTCCGTGCTACTCTCTATCTCTAGCAAACATTCTCCTTCCCTGCTACTCTTCTCTACAAACTTCGCCGTCAAGCATTCCTCTAGCGTGGAAATGTCATCTTTCACTGCCAAGTCCTCCACCATTGGGTCCTCCGCCATCCCGTCCTTCTCCGTGAAGGTAACACCAACTCCCCAATCCCCTTACCAAACACCTTAACAAAAAGAGATGATGTATTGCTTGAGATAGAGAGAGAGAGATCATGTGGTTTGGGTTTTGAATATATTGTCTTTGTTCCCTAGCTTTGTTTTCTTTTCACTTGTTTGAAATTTGGATTTTGAATGATTTTGTAGTGCCAACCAAGGATGTTGTTATACTCTTTTGATGGCCTACATGTTATTATAGTTTGTAAGCTTATCTTTCCATTGTGAGTTTATCTCAAAGTTTTTAATTGATAAGAGTTATTCTCAAAGTTAACCATTACCCATATTCAACTTACTTTAAGTGTTTCACTTTGTAGAGTTGTATGAGGTGTGAATTTTTTCAATGGGTGAAACCTTAAGAAGGTGCTATAAATACTTTTATGCATTCTAAGGACTTGTCAATTAGAGATGACAATTTGAAGAAACACGAAGAAGTTGATCCAATTATAATAGAATTTTTAAACCAACATTGTTGGATATAACAAATCTTGTGATGATGAGGATTTTCCTTTTAAGGGAATGGGCTCGTGTGGAAGTTCAAAGTTTGTAATCTATGTACAGATATTCACAACTACTTATCTATGTATGGATATTTAGTATGCACACTTTGGAAGTTGCACATCAACATTGGATATTTGGCTAAAAACTAGCCAACCGAAAATAATACATCAAATAACAACAACAACTTCACTAATGGAAAACATCATCTGAAATAACAAGTGATAAGGTCTGAAATAACAACTGAAAATAGCAACCTCTGGAGTCAATAAAGTCTGAAATAAGAACTACAACTAAAAATAACAACTTCTAGAGTCATTGATGTTTGAAGTAAAGTTTGATATAAGAACTACAACTGGAATAAAGTCTAATTTTCAGCAAATAAAGGACATTTTCACATAAATGTTAGATCTAATGACTTCACTAGAGGAGGGATGAATATGAATAAACTAATAAATCAAGGATTTTTAATTACTTTTAACAAATATGTAGTTTTCAAGCGATTAACAAATTAATCCAAAAATTATTTGAAGTTAAGCTATATCATGCATAGAAGGAGATAAGAAACAATGAATAGTGCAAAGTAAATTTATAGTGGTTCAACTTCCCTGGTCTAATCCATTCCTCAAGAAAAACCCTCGAGATTTTATTATACTAAAACTTACTTGACTTGGCAAAATCCCTCGACACAAACTCCGCTTGAAAACAGTGGACCTTCTTTTAACCCGGAAAAGATGATCATCCTCTTTTACAATTGAAACTTCTCAATACAAGCTATTGATATTCCAATCTTCAATGACCAAAAAGATAGAATTTCGACACACGGGGCTCACACTTGAAATGACCAAAAAGATAGGAGTTGTAGGCTCTCTTGTGCTTAGGGAAAGAATATAAAGACTTGCAATTTGCTCAGGAAAAGGATCTATGTGTTTAAGGGTCATATATATAGTTAAGGATAGGAAGAATAATGTATCTATCAACTCTCTCAACATTCACAAATAGCTAGTTAAACAGCATATGAAAATAATTTAGTGTGCCGTTTTGCTAAAGATTTGTGCAACGAATGGGTAAATCGGTATACCGAAATAGTTCGGTGTACCGGCAAAAACTTCCTGATTCAGTACACCAAAATCCTTCGATGTGTCGATCCCACTATCCGTTGATGACACATGGAAACCCCTACAAGTTTGGTATATCGTTCATAAATGGTATGCCGAAACAATCTTGTTTTCTAAACTTGGTAATTTTCTAAGTGCTCATTTATGGTTCAGGAAACTTCCTTATTTTTTCTAGGATTTTGGTCATCAATTGGAGATTGCTTGCATTCATCCTAGAACACAAAAGCATAAAAAAATTACAACATTTATGTTTACAAAATTGTTTCGTGAAAAGACAAAAAAATTTCTTTGTTTCTGATGTATTGAATGCTCTGTCACGCCCTTGTAGCGTTAAGTGCTTCGATGCTTTCCTTTCCTCATGAGTTCCTTAATGCTAGCTTTTCTAAAGACCTTCTCCCTTCTGTTCAACAATTTACATTTCCTCAAACAACAATGTTAGCTGTAAAATAATTGTTATCATCAAAATTAAATATAAAAATATATTTCAGACAATAAGTAGTCAAAACTACCTTCCATGTAATATAGTAGCTTAATTCAAACAATAATAGTAGAGTGTCCTATTTTATTTTACTTTAGCCTATCATATGTCTAAATTTCCCAACGAGCTCTTTCTTTGGGGCCTATGACCATGATGGCGGAGGGGGGATCGTGCTCCCCGACGCGATCAGGACCACGCGGGAGTCGGTAGGGCCACGGCGAGTCTGGTGGTTCCTATGGGGAAAAAGGAATGACTCGAAAACACCGGAAAATGAGCAAAAACGAAAACATGGAGACGCCACCTAATCTATTTAAAACGGAAAGACGAGGAAAACTGTATCGAAAGATCAAAAATGAAATCGAATGCAAAAATAGGGAGACCCATGCCAAATGGACTCGATGCACGGATCATTGCGAACCAAAGAAAGGGTGAGGACTCCTATTACGCGCGGGGAAGGTGTTAGGTACCCCCACACGCCCGACGAGTCGGTCTTTCTCCGTATCTCACTCGTGTGCATGAGAATGTAGGCACTTGATGCAAGTTAATGGGGTACAAGGATGATGCAAGGGAAGTAAATCATATGGTTAAGGAAACAAAATTTAAACTACAAAGCAAGCATAATCGGATGGGGAAACGACAAGTAAAACACAAGATGGAAGCCTGGTGGGCCCACTGGCTTGGCTGGGTCGGAGCATATCCCTGGGTGACCCGCGCATGTGCCACACGCACATCACTCGCGCAGCCCAGACGCGTGTTCCCGGGGATGCCATGACCATTTGCCATCATGGCCATACCCATCGCGCAAGGGTACTACTAGGAAATGGCCAACAAGGTGTAGGTAGGAAAAAACACACTAAGAGCTAACGCAAGTATCAAGTCGAGGAAACTCAAAGGCTAAACAAGAATCCACATCACTAACGAGAAATCCGAGCTAACCAAAGAACAAAAACACATCAAAAGAAATAAAACATGTATTAATGACCTATAGTAGGGTAAGGGGCCTTGGCTTGGTGGGAACTGACCTTATCCATACCCTAGTCCACACGCGCATGTGGGGCACGCACTCACAACGCGCACATGAAACAGGGCACGGCCAAGTCCGCCACCTTCATTGCTTCCTCCCCGGAAGGCGGTGCACCTCCGAGCCTGGGGACATGTCTAGAAGCTTGGGAGGATCACTAGGATGAGATGCAAATGCCTTGAAACCAACGAAAAGCAGCGGATTCTTCTCCCCTCCTCCGTCGCCAGTGTCAGCGATAATCCTCCTCTAGCGAGCCTCCACAGGAGGCTTCCGGCCTGGAGGACCAACTCGACCGCTCTGAGAGGTGGTGGGAGGAAAAGGGACGCCGTGGACGTCCAGACTGAGCGCTCAAGGGCTAGGGATAGCCTCACGTCGGTGGCTGCCATCCGTCGGCGGGGAGAAATGCCGGATGCACAAGTGGGAGCAAGAGACACGAAATAAACTAGGCAAGAACGATGTCAATATGATGCTATATGCTCCTATGCTATCCTTGTGAGAAGGACTGTACTTGTGAGCGGTTGGGGATGCATCGCCGGTGTCGACTGATGAGGAAACTCCGACGAGAGAGAGTGACGCGATGGCTGGAAAGGTCCCAGAGGTTGTTGGAAAGCTTAAAGGTCGTGCGGGATGCGCACCAGAGGTGGAAAAGGGAGTTGGCTCAGAATTGGGTGTTGGGTTCAAGTCCTCCGGCAAAGATGCTCTCGGATTTCTCTCCGGGTTCTCCTTGCGCGAATGCTCGGTGTCCCTAGCTGAGGGTGCTCCTCCTGGTTTTGGTCGTGGCTCTGGCGTGGTAGGTGCAGAATGGCAAAGCGTGACTCAGGGATGTCAGGCTTGGCAAGGGAAGGCTCACCGGCGCCGTTGTAGGCCTTGCGTGTCGGCGGAAGCGGCGCAGGGTGTGGGTAACTGAGGACAGGGTGTGGGCAAGCTTTGGGATGTCAAGCACGCCAGGGGACATGTCGTGGTTTCGTGCGCAACGCCGCTCATACGAGGTACGAGGTCGTATGACGAAAGCGACCAGTCAGGCAGCGCCCACAGTGCTATCTTGGCCCTGACGCGCGCTTGGGCCGTGCATGTGGGCCGCCCGTGTTGTTTGGGCCAGAGCACACGGGCTTGGTTTTAGGTCTTGGGCTTAATTAAGTGAGTGGGGTTTAGGGTAATTAGGGTTTTCTGGGTTGGTTTTGGTTTATGGGCTTGGTTGGGGAATCAGGGAAATCCGGGTCAGTCGTCTAATTACGTCCTCTGTCGGGTCCATCTGCCAATATTGACCAGAAATCGGGGTGTCTACAGATGCCCCTCCTTGAGCGAGGTTGAGGAAAACAAGACCGCTGCATGGCTGGAGTCCTAGAGGCTACGTGGACTTTTCTGGCCTCTCAGACTTGCTAAGGGACGATTCTACCCTTCATTGGGTAAATTATAGTTTGGTCCAAAGTTTTGCAAAAATTGTTAGAGGATTAGAGTGAATTTTTTCGAAACTTGTGGGACCCACTGGGAATGACTCCTACGTGAATGGATGCATGGCGGTTGGTCTTCCTCTTCATGCAACAAAACTCCTGTATGCCTCTCTTATGAACAAGATGAAGAAAAATATCATTTATGAGGCCCCCCTCGTACGAGCCCCTCCTTTCCTCTCCCGCCTGCCTTCTCATCTTCTCCTCGTCGAACGGTGACTAGGGCTCGTCAGCGATGGAGTGGCGGCGGCGCATGGGTGGTTTTGCGAAGGAAGACAGGCGTGAACAACGCAAGTGTGAAGTGAAGGAGCTTAGCACGGGCCGCGGCAGAGAAGAGGCTGACGCTGCAAGGATCTCCGCGCTGCCAGGACGTGCACCGTCGACATGCGGAAAGAAGGGGGACGCCGGTGATCATGGTATGTTCCTTCTTCCTTTTTGTTCTTCCCCCTATTTTCACTCTTGCTTGTTCTGTCTGCCCTTCTTCATTATTGCTCCTTCTTTCCCCACCTCTATGCTCCCGACGCTTCTCCACCCGTTGGCGGATGGGCGACTGGTGCAGGGTTGGCTTGAGTGTGACGGCGGTTGGCTGTCCCTCAGGGTGACACAGAGGGAGATTAATTCTCATGAGGAGGTCGGGCTCCCCACCCCCTTTGCTGGTTTCATGGGGCTATCAAAGGCTGGGGGCCGTCGGCGGCCTCCCTTGGCTAGGTCCCGTCTTGGGAGGCCACTAATCATACTATAGGCATATTGTCTCTTTTGCTTGAACAGATATCACCAAACTTGCTTGAGTAGCACTGTAAAATAGCTGACCAATCGTACTTGAAGGAACATCATTGCCTGGTCAACAAATGCTTGTTCAATGAAATGACACAATATTCCTGAACTGTCCCTGCTATGTTCTTCTTTTCTTTCTCTTTTTTTGAACCATGTATAGCATCTCAAGTTTGCCTAAGCAGGCATAGTGGAATGCCCTAATATTTGTTTGAGTAGCAATATGAAGTGCTATTGACTTTGAGCATGAATACCCTGACTTTGTTTGAATATTGCTTCTGATTACAAATTTGGACTTACTGGATTATTTGATAACATGCACATCCAAACATTACCTCGCTTTTGTAGTCTGATTCTGATTTCGAGGCGGAGGTGACGCAGGCGAGTGGGGTAGCCTCCAGCTCGTACGCCTGGAGTCACAGGTCTAGCTCACGATCCGGGGCACCTTCTGATTCGCAGGCTCGGGGTCACGGGTCCAGTTCACGATTCGAGGTTGCTTCTAGCTCCTGGGCATTGGAGGAGGTGATGCCCAACATTCCGGAGGATATAAGAATAGAATTTCCCCTACACTGGTCTTTTCTTTATGCACACCTTGTGTTTGCAGAAATGAATCTCTTTTGGCAAGAATCCGGCAATTTCGGGGGCCGGTTGCTAGACGAGAACCATATCAGCAACCACGACGGCTTTGAGGTAAGCAATATCCTGTTCTTCACAAGTTCACATGGTTTAACTGATTTTTGACACTACCTTTCTTTGCCCCTCAGGTTTGCGACATCGGGCAGGTGATGCGGTGCCTTTGGACACCCATGCTAGAGCACTTCATGTGCCTCCCTGGCTTCCTAAAGGAGTTCTTGTTGTACCGTACCCCGTTCGGGAGTCTTTTGCGCTTCCGAGCCGTTCACAGGCACTATGACTTCTTCCAAGTGCTAGCAGAGCGATGGCGCCATGAGAGGCACACCTTCTACCTTCCCTTTGGCGAGATGACGATTCTGCCAAAGCATTGGGCACTGTTGACGGGCTTCTGCTTCGGGAAGGAGCCTATAGTTGGAAGGCTACCTTGGGCTTTGCCAATGTCACTAAGCTCTTGGGCCGTGAGTGTCCACCGCTGACCTGGTCCGCGCACTATCTTCGATACAGCAAGATCAGAGAGTGGAATCTATTCTGGCCAGATCAAGCACCAGGATCGAGAGAGGCGGAGTTCATGCTACGTCACTTCCTGATGGAGCTGATGGCACTCATGTTCTGTGATACTAATGGGTACTGCATTTCGGCAGACTGGCTAATCTATCTCGTCGATCTGAACCATCTGGACTGGTATGACTGGGGAGGTGCCAATTATACCTATATGATCTCTGGCCTGGACAACATTGCGAAGAGCAACCAGAGGTCCCACGTAGGGCTTTATCCGCTGCTGACGGTAACCTCTTGTCTTGTCTTCTTCAGTTTGGTAGCATGATTAAGTCCTGACCTGTTTTCTGTGCCTGCAGTATTGGTGAATGGAGCACTGCATGCGGGGACATTATTTCTTCCACCTCCGACCCAGACTTCTCCCACTCCCTTGGCAATGCTGCGAGCCGGACCACTGCACGGCAGCCGCAGTATATAGCAATGAATCATATCGCTACCTCTTGGACTTGTTGTCCATCCATGATGTAAGTTCGCAAATCATGCCATTGTTTACTGCTTTCTATGCTTTCTAATATTCTGTCGAAATGACATGTGTTATGTTTTGCCCTGTACAGATCGAGCGAGGCCGTTTGAGCAGTATATTGATGTGACATCTAAGCCTAATTATCCATTTTTAACTGTAAACCATGTAATTGATTGTGATATTGTTTAAATGGTTTATTAATAGATAATCTGTTGTTTTTGATTGTGTGAGCTTGTAGTTGGCTTTCTGTGCACCTGTTTGGGATCTGAGACCAATGTGGAGTCCGATTTGAGGATGCACAGTTGCCTCGGATTGTGTGCCTATCTTTTCTTCATTTTCTCTCCTTCTTTTTCTCCTTTCCCTTTTTTCTCTCTCTCACGAGCCATGCCCTTCCACCTCTTTCCCCATCTTCTTCTTCCTCTTCTTCCACCTGTGCCACCAGCGATGGAGGCCCGTGCCTCCCCGTCCCTTCCGACGGGATGGATGGTTGGCACCAAGCGAGTGGTGGCGGAGTTAAAGAGAGGGAGGCAAGAGTGGGCAGAGGGAGAGCGTGGTGAGAAAGGAAAGGAACAAAAGAGAGGAAGCAGAGGCGTGTGAGCTGGGAGGAGGTGGTGAGCCGCTCATGTTTCACCAATAGAGGAGGTTCACCAGAGCTTCGCCGAGGCTTGCCGGAGTGTGGTAAGGGTCGCCAGAGGGCTGAGCCAAGTACGCGACCCCTTCCCCTTCCTCTGTTTAGCGTTTTGTTAATAGTAGGTTAATTGCATAAAAATCAAGATAATGCATGAAAAATTGTGGAAAAATCACAAAATGAGTAGGAATAAGTTGTATAACATGAGAAGGTAGATATCATGCAGTTAGGATTGGTGTTTGTGGGGAAAAAGTGATTTTAGGATTGAAGGCTACAGTAGCCGTTCTCGAACCCCTTCCTCTTATGATTTTCGTATGAACTGTATGGTGGATGAAATCATGAATGGATTATGGGCTTTTGAAGTAGACTCGAGGGTCTATACCTCGTGATTTACTTGTAATTTATGGTGTATGTTTGGGGGGTCCAATCAGAACTCCCACTTTGGACGAATTCCGCCGCTGGAAACAGGGGTGTGCCCTGTCTGCGAAGAATTTGGTATGCCGAATTCAATTCGTAGCAGATTAAGCCAGTTACCTGATATCGGCAGACCGAAAACACCCGGTCGACCGATAACACCCGGTCGACCGATAACACCCAGTCGACCGATTCAAGGGTATTCGGTATGCCGAAAATATTCGACACATTGAACCAGGGAATTTTGGTATGCCGAACTGGAGATTCGGTCTACCGTTTTTGCCCCAAATCTGGTATGCATAAATGTGGTTTTGAATGAAGCATAAATGGTATTTTGAGCATGTGTTGATGTTTCCCCATGTAATGACATGGAGGAATGTGGAACCCAAACAAATAGATTTGAGTGTGACTTTGGGTTTTAGACCCTATAAATGAATGAAAAGATGGTTTTATGTGGTTTTGTACATGTGACCCAATTTATGGTTTTAAAGTATGGTTTTCATGATTCGAGTTGGGACCCCAGTGGAGGGTCGAGTGTTGCAAGGAGACAAAGTCCTGTAACGAAAAGAATGGAATGAAACGGAAAATGATTTTGAAAGAAAATTCAAAGAGTTTTGAAATGAAACACTAATAATGTGGTTGCCGAGCTCATAGCGGTGTAGACTGAGCCTGGGCTTTTGAGCCTAGTTGTTCGGGTCATCGACGGTGTAGGCTGAGCCTGGGTCGTTGTACCTAGTTGTTCGGGTCATCGAGCTCGTAGCAGTGTAGGTTGAGCCTGGGCATTTGAGCCTAGTTGTTCAGGTCACCGACGGTGTAGGCTGAGCCTGGGTCATTGGACTTAGTTGTTCGGGTCACCGACTGGGACGTCAGACAGAGACGTATCCCCATGCACATATAAAAATGAAATTGAGATTAGTTGGCCGGGGCGATGACAACTCGCATGGGGAATCTCATCGCGGTAGTGCAGGAAGGCAGGGGAAGGATGTCCTCACCTACTGCTTGTGTGCCTGGTTACCCCTGATCAAGGTAACGACAGTAAAGAAAAGTGGAAATGAATAAAGAAAAAGGAAAATGTGTTTTGGTCAAGATTGGGCTTATGAGATAGACCTAAAATTCTGAAATGAAATGATGATGTTTTAACCAGTTGTCAGCCAGTGTTTATGATTTGGTTTTGAGCCTAAAAGGCATTGTGTTTTAGGCTGGTTCTGGTCAGAGATGTGGATTTGAAAATGAGATTTTGGGAAGAAACCCCAAGTATTGAAAAAGATATGTTTTGGAAAAATGAATTCCAAAGGTTTTAAAAGGAAATGCTAAGGTGTGGTTTTGAAAAAAAAAGGTGGTTTTGAAATGAATTTCCAAATGTTTTGAAAAGGAAAGGAAACATGGTTTTTGAAAAGAGCATGGAAATGGAATTGAATTCCCAAATGATTTCCAATAAAAGAAAAGAGTATTTTCAAAAGAAAACCAAGTTTTGGAGAATAAAAGAGATGAGTTTTTATGGTTTTACCGAGATTTTTGTGGTTTGTGTGTTTGGGGAGCGTACCGGGTGACTTAGATGTCACTCATGCGTGCTTATTTGGTTTTCAGGTGCAGACCGCGTGCAGCCGAGTTTCGATGCAGGAGTTGGAGTTTCTAGTCGTACATTGTGATCCTGAAGGTGAGCCTTAGTTACAATTATTTAATTCTTCTGTAATCAGTGTAATTATGCTTGATACTGTGTTTCTGTAGCGTGCCTGGGATCGGGGCGTTACAGCTGAACTGGACTGGAAGCCCCTAAACTCCGCCCAAACATACCACCGGAAGAAGATGAAGTTCTTTTGCTTCATGAAGTCTGCATACTACCTGCCCGACCGGGTCTGCCATCAATTTACTCCAGAGTTTGGTATTCCACTCCTGCCTCCTACCGAGATGGTACCCTGGTGAAGATCCTGAGGGTAAATTGATGGCAGACGAGGAGATTCCGCAAAAGAATGCGAAATCGGTCGGCAAAATCACGTCGAAAAACAAAACAAATGCAAAAATGCAGGAGTCGCCACCTAGTCTATTATGGAAGACAAGGAAAACCATATACATGAAAAATCATGCAAAACA
>JAMKQA010005606.1:0-20725 GCA_024699735.1 Posidonia australis
AAACCTTAACACATAGTAGATTATATTATAGATTAACTAATTATATAATTAGATTTTATTTTAAAAAACAGAAAACTAAAATAAATGGGGTGCCTACAAGATAACATCAAAAACATCAATGGATTTTAAGTAATGATACGACCATCATAATAAATCATAAAGTTGATGATCTGTTTCCTTGTAGTACTTGTCTAACCATCATATATGATGGTCATTCTATAGGTTGCTTATTGTTAAAATTTTCTTTCTTTACTTTAAAGTACTTATTCACGATTTTATGCTCTGTTGGTGCATTTACTTTAGTATCTTCTTTTACTACAATATCAAGTATATATTGCAGACAAGGGCCCTCTGTTGTTTTTGACTCGGATATCATTGAAGAACATATATTTCACTACAGCTTGACTAATTTTTTTCATATCATTTCCAAACATATCTTTAATGGTCTTTTATTTTGAGATTTCTTTTCTAACTGTAGTTACATTTGAATCGTCGTGTCTTTGACTATACATTCTGAATATTCTAATAATGTCTTTATCTTTATCCTTCTGTGTACTTTAAATGCTACTATTACTTTTAATTCTCTTGTAAGTTCAGGTACTACTCATTCTATCGAATATTTGAGTTTGTTCTTCATGTTATCCTTCATTTTTAGATTCCATTATTGCTTTTCTATACATTTTTCTATCTTCTAAAGTATCACAGTTTCCAAAATAAACCATATCATCGTCTAAACTTGATATGGGAATAGAAGATATTACTAAAATTTTTTAAATATATAATAAAATCAATACAATATCTTTTAATAATGCTTTTAATAATAATGTTGTAGTAGGAATATTGAAAAGAAATTTAAAATCACTATTAAATAGTGATTTATTTCATTGTAAGTGTAGTTATCACATTTTAATTTTAATTGTACAAGAATGTTTCACTTGCATTAGACCTTATTTAAAGAAATATAAAAGTAGCTATTTTATTTATTAAAACATTACCTAAAAGATTTCAAGAATTTAGATATTTATGTGCAAAACAACATTTAAAACCTAAAAAAAATTAAATTAGATGTTTAACATAAATGAAATTCAATGTATGATGTGTTAACTTCATGTTTATCATATAGTAACATAATTATAATATATTATAATTCAATATCTAATTATTTTATTAAATGATGAATATTGACATAATGCTGGCTTAGTTCATATATTTTTAAAATCATTTTATACTACAATTAATCAATCATTTGATCAATATTATCTTACTAGTTCTCTAGTTTTAGTTTATTTATTTAATATTAAAAATACTTTTCAATAATATGGACAATTCATAAAATTTGAAAATATTATTGAAGTGATGGAAGAAAAATATAATTGTTATTAGGATGTGCCTCCAATGTGGACATGCTTAGCATTAATTATGGATCCTAGACATAGATTAGTTAATTGTATGGTATTTATAGATGATATTTTTAGTAACATAAATAAAAATGAAAAAATCGATGAATATAATAATATAATTATGGAAATTTATATGCATTATTTGAAAAATAAGTTACAAATTATGGTAAAAGTAGTTCTAGTGTGCATACATCTAGTTTTGTAAGTAATAGTAGTTCATTTTGGAGTAGATTAAATAAGAGAAATAGAAAATACATAAAACCAACAACTAATAATTAATTAGAAAATTATTTAGAATGTGAGCTTATGTTTAATGATATTGAAATAAATAACTTAGATGTATTAAAGTAGTGGTCTAGTACTGTAGTTAAGTTTCTTATAATTTCTAGAATGGTTAAAGATCTATTTACGATTTTAACGTCTACAGCGTCGGAGTCAGCATTTTTTGCAGGTAAAAAGGTTTTAAGTGATAGAAGGTGTAAATTATCTGAAAAATCTATAGAAGCCTCTGTGTCCTTGAAAGATTAGTACGATAAAGTTAATCGTTTACAAAACTTAAATTTAAACGACAAATCAGGGAATGATGAATCATTAACTTCAACAAGATGGAAGTTTCTATTAATGATTAAAAAAATATGAATAGATTTCTTTTTTAAATTTTTTAATATATATTAATATAATAATTATAAATGTAAAAATGCAAATTGTTGAATATCTTATGTATGTTTCAAGTTTTTTTATGTAGATAGTATATATCAATTATTTAATAATAAATATTTTTAAAATTTATATTAATGTAATAATTGTTATTGTAAAATATTGAAAATCTTATATATTTTTCAAATTTTTTTAGTATATATATTAATTATTTAATAATAAATAATTGATAGACCTACCCTACTCGACTCGACTCGGTTGAACCCCTAGCTCGGTCCATTGGTGGCTCATGCACCGTATCTGACCAAGGTATTGTAAAACCCAACCTGACCTGACCTAATTGTTTGGACGAGTTGAGTTGGCTAGATCTAAGCCTGGATGGACTTGGTTTTTTTTGGAATCGAAGTAACCTGATCCGATTCGACATGTCTTTACTTTTAAATGAGCATAAAACGACAAAAACCCTTCCTTCCTTGTGGTTTGTTACCTAGAAGTCCACAACCCTTCTATCAACACGTGAGGCTCACATGATGGTGTCTTCTATATAAACCCATCCACCATGCTAGTTGCCCTAAAACTGCCCATATTATCGACCTCCATTTGTTGTCCATCTCTCCTCCGCCACCACCTCTGCTTCTCAGATTCCAGGTATCGTGATCTCTCCTCCAACTCTTCCCCACTCGCTACCTTCTGGTATTCTCTGCTTCACGATTTCAACAACCTTTTTCTCGGTCTTCTGGGTTTAGGGTTTTAGCGCACTGCGTGATGTCGGACGACGACGCGCAGGAGGAGAAGGAGCTCGATCTCTCCTCCCCGGACGTTGTCACCAAGTACAAGACGGCCGCCGAAATCGTCAACAGTAAGACCCCCCCTCTCCTTCCTAAAAAACTTTTCGTGTATCCGGTTTGAAGGAGGTTTTGTTGATGCGGTGTTGTGGTTGGTTTTGATGCAGAGGCTCTTAAGTTGGTGCTTTCTGAATGCAAGCCCAAGGTCAAGGTCGTCGACCTGTGCGAGAAAGGAGACGCGTTTATCCGAGAGTAAGGATGTTTCCTTTGTTTCTGTTGTTTTGGACTGGTTTATGGTGTATATAATGGAGAAAATTTATTGGTTTTAGGCAAACTGGGAGTGTGTATAAGAATGTGAAGAAGAAGATTGAGAGGGGAGTTGCTTTTCCGACGTGTATATCGGTCAACAATACAGTTTGCCACTTCTCACCGCTCGCGAGCGACGAGACCGTCCTCGAAGAAAATGACGTTGTTAAGATGTCAGATTTGTCACGTGTTTGATTTTGTTGGTTCAGAAAGTTCTATGTGTTAATTTGACGATTGTTTATGAGAAAGTGAAATTGGCTCTTACTTTACAGTGATTTGGGTGCCCACATTGATGGATTTATAGCTGTGGTGGCGCACACTCATGTCCTACACGAAGGGCCTGTCAGTGGGAGAGCTGCTGATGTAATTGCAGCTACAAACACTGCTGCAGAAGTAGCATTGAGGCTTGTGAGGCCTGGTCGAAAGGTATCTGTTACGATCATATTGTTTTCCAGTTGTTTATAAGATGTTTCATCTGTTGCCTTTCTTAAAGTAGTTCTTGTGCGCTTTGTGTGTTTTGGTTTGCATACTGCTTCTTTTATATCATTTGCCATGTTTCATTACATACTTTGCGTTACTAATTAGCAGCTTCTCTTTCAGACTGAAACTTGAGATGCATCCGATAAGTGTCAACCTTGCCTGATTTTAAATTTTCATTTGGTATCCATCCAAAGCTTCAGTGGATGTTCGCCTATTTTATTGAATATAAATTTTATTTTTAGCCAATATCTTTATGTGTTAACTTCGTTTTTACTGTGAGGGTTTCCAATTTCTGAATATCTATTTCTATTTTTGGGAAGTATAGCCCTAAATGAGGAAGTTAATTTTTCTGCCATGGATTCTAATCCAAATGAGGCATTTGTCATAGTTACTCTGATAGGGCATATGTTAATGCTTTTTTAATGATTTTTAAGCACTATCCATCTATGGCAAATCTAAGGATCCATTTGGTAAAGCTTCAGCTTCTCAATTCATGTGTAGAAGCTAACTTCTTGCTAGAAGTAGTATTATTACATGATTATGAGAAACTGATTAGTGTTTGGTAGAGATGTTGGACCATTGTAGCTTCTAAGGAGAAACTCTATGTTCAGAAACTGTCCAAAAGCTTTACCAAATGGACTCTAAGTTTATTAACATATAAATGAGTACTAATATTTTCTCAAACCTTCATTATAGATTCAATGTCCAGTGCCTTTTTGGATAAATTTATCTCAATCTCATCGTAAGATACATAAATACTCCCATCTCAAGGAAACTTTTCTAAATAGTGTTAATTTCACCAAATTTATTCTTAAACAGTCAATATTAAACAGGAAACGGATGTCTTCTAGTTAATGTATGATAGTGAGGCTCTAGGATAAAATTTCTGCACGAAAATCCTGTAAAGTAAATTACAAAGTAATGTTTGATTCACAAATTGTGTGACCATTTCAATAGTTTGCAGTGTCTAATACTCTTATTCTTATAGTATTGTATTAAATATACATTTGTCACATTAAAGATCAAGAATAGAGTGTGCCCTAGCCCCTAAGTGATGATATTTTCATTGAAAGCTATGGATTATTGTCCAAGTGGTGCTTTTGTCATAGTTACACTGATAGGGCATGTTCAGGCATATTCAATTGTCTATTGCTAAAGTTGGCACTACTCACCATATTTACTTTTATCCCAGTATTGACTTATAATTACTATGATTGTACAGTTCTCCACATATGAATTTGATTTTCATTGCTGTTTCAAGTTCGAATGGTTGCATCAGACGCTGTGTGCTATTCTTGTTACATTTTTCCAGTAAACCTTATTTCTCATAATAGATAATGCAATATATTTATCTTCCTTTTTATCATGTAATGGTTTGTTATCTATTTCTGGTCAAAAAACATCAAGAACCGAGCCAATGGAATTTGATTATAAATATTGGGCAACTTTGCTGAGGTGATTATTATTAATTCCCTCTTTTCCCTGTTGCCTATAGCTCATTTGCTACACAGGAAACGTCAACTGATTTGTTATGCACAAACTCATTTTCCACTGGAAAACATTTATTTCTTTTTTGCTAAAGATCTACAAAATAAGAATTTGCTCCATTTCGGAGAGGGCTGCCAATGGGTTGGGTTAAATATGTTAACCGAAAGTCTTAACAGATTGTTGACTTGTTTGCCCCATCTTTTTATTATAGGATATGTGTTGGAAAATTAAACCTGTTATATTTTTTAACTCATAATTTGTTAACCTAAAGTCTTAATGGATTGGGTCACGGCTTAGAAATATCACCCAACCTAACCCGTTAGAGTTGTATTTTTTCGGTAAGTTTACAAACTTTAAAGAGAATTCTAAACATATCTTCCTAATATGTTTGGGTTGGTGTTTGGAATGTTTTATGTATGTTGTTTTCTCTACGAGGAACATGAAGTTTTAATTTTTTTTAGATATTATTAATGAACTATTATTTTTCTTTGTATTCGTGCTTTATTAATTTTTATACTTTTAAGGCCTAAAATATATCTATTTGGATGATTCTTATATATTTGAATTTTATATAATACATATTTATATACAAGTTGATTTATTACAAGAATTTATCATTTTATTTTTTGTTGACTTGTTTGTCCCGTTAACCCACCCATGATCCATTATCCCAAGGGATTGGCTCGGGTTATGGGCCAAGGTTGAAAAAATGGTTCATCACTCGACCCGTATCTTGTAATGTCAAAATAATGCTATTTTTCTTACATGGTTAGCTTTTTGGTTCCTTATTGCTCTTTACTTTTCTAGCCAGGGAAATCAAGGCATATGTTGTATGTAATTTGCCATTGGCACCAATTAATCTTTTTGGGCTACCAATCAACACTATAATAGACTGTTTTTTGTTTATTGGGTATTTCTTGGAATAGATATTATTTATTGCTGAAAGCAAATATTATCTTTAAAACTAATTCCAATTTAATCTGGAAGGCAACTTTGCCGAGGTGATTGATTACTCATTGGTTTCCTCTTTTTCCCTGTTGCCTATAATAATGTTGCTACTTTGGGAATTAAGAATTTGTTCTGTTCAAATTCATTTTCTTCTAGCAAACATTTAGGTATTTCACATACTATTTTACATGTCTATAGTTGGATTATTTTATTATATGATTCTGTCATTTTGTTGGTTTTAATAATCCTTTCAATTCACCTTTTTTTTACTCTTTTTCCTATTTTTGTTACGTTGCCCCCAACAAATTCTTCTGAAACTTTTGTTTGTCCTTTTTGAACTTTTCTGATGTCTAAGTTGCATTATTTTGATGTGAGCCCATATGGTCTTTGTGGTTCTTTCCCATTATGCACAAATTTATGAAAGTGTCATTGTATTGAATTTGATGAAGGATTTACTTACACTTAATTTTGTCGCTACATGGAAATCTGTTATGTAACTATGTTCCTCCTTTGGCTGTTGTATTCATAATCTTTTTTTGTGATGTCTCCATTTTTTTCTGTTGTATGCACAATCTTATTGCTACTTGGGATATTTAATGTTAATTGATTTTTGATGTTAACAAGCACATTAGTCTCCAGCAGTGGTCTAGCTATTTTCATTTTTAAATTTTAAAAATGTGACTTTGATGTTATTTTTTGTGAAATCATTATCATAAGAGAAAGCTAGCGACATTAATGGGATTATTAGATGCTAGTTAATATCCTCTTTCGTGTGTTGCCTACAATGACTTTGGTTACTTTTGTTGGTCAGGACCAAGTTGTCTGTCTTGCTGGTCTTATCATGCATCAACAGCCAACAGTCAATTATTTTGCTCAGATCATTTTTTTAGCTTTATATCCTTTATTGTGCCGTTCATCATTGAGATTGTGCTCAACACCTTTTTTTTTTAATTTAATTGTTGTCATCAGAAAGTTTTTTGTTTGTTTGCAGAATAAGGATGTTTCAGAAGCTATTCAGAAGGTTGCTGCTGCTTATGATTGCAAAATCGTTGAAGGAGTGCTCAGCCATCAACTTAAGCAGTTTGTTATTGATGGAAACAAAGTGATTCTCAATGTGGGAAATCCCGAGACTAGAGTTGATGAAGCTGAATTTGAGGAGAATGAAGTTTATGCAGTTGATATAGTAACCAGCACAGGTGAAGGAAAGGTGTGACCCGGATAATCTGTTAAATGAAAGACATGTTCTGGACGTCATTTATTTTTAATCTTATTTTCTCATGAAGTGGCATTGTTGTTGACAAATTGCAGCCCAAAATGTTTGATGAAAAACAGACTACCATTTATAAGAGGGCAGTTGACAAGGCCTATCACTTAAAGATGAAGGCTTCAAGGTTTATCTTCAGCGAAATAAACCAAAAATTTCCAATAATGCCATTTACCGCCAGGTTTGTTATTTTTTAAAATATTTTTCTGTTTGTAATGTGCTTTCTTTTAAGATAACTTACTGAAGTCTTATCTTTATAGGGTTTTGGAAGAAAAGCGGGCTAGGCTAGGGCTCTTAGAATGCATGAATCATGATTTACTGCAACCATACCCTGTTTTACACGAGAGGCCTGGTAAATCTCCTCATTTACTTGATATATACAAAATATTGTGTAACAGTACCTTATTTTTGATGCATTTCTTTACTATTAGTTGCCAAATATTTGTTCTTTTACTTATCTAGTGTCTTTGTGGTATTGATTGGAACCCATGGGATAGATAGCTTCTTTTTTTGGGTTTTCTGTACACACAACTTGTTTTGTATTTGCCGTTGCAGATCTTAGCATGTCATTTAACCTGATTCTGTGGTTGCAGGTGACCTTGTTGCTCATATCAAATTTACTGTTTTGTTGATGCCAAATGGATCTGATAGGATCACTTCACACCCACTGCAAGAGTTGCAGCCCACAAAGAAGATTGACGAGGATCCAGAAATAAAGGCTTGGTTAGCCTTGGGCACGAAGACAAAGAAAAAAGGCGGGGGCAAGAAGAAAAAAGGTTCTTTTTTTTTTCCCCTCCATTTTACCAAATTTTTTCATATGCTTGCCACTTGTCAGTATAAATGGTTGCTTTCCTTGAGAATTTTCGCAGTCACCTTGAATGGCTCTCCACTTGAACAAGAGGGGAATTTGATGTTTTAAGTTGTTTTCAACTTCATTCATTATCTTGACATACAAATGGTTCATTGCCCAAGTCGCGTCATAGAATAGCAAAAATACAATTGACTGGGCCGAAGTAGCTTTTTGACATTGAAATGCTGCATTACTGCTGATCTAAGCGTATATCCTCCTGTTTCTTCTTCTAACTTTTCCTTCCGCCTTCTTTCAGGTAAGAAAGGTGATGTTACAGAAGAGTCAACAACCGCTGAACCGTTGGATTCCACAAATGGTGCTGCTGCTTAAGAATTAAAGGCTCTATTTTTGTGTTCTGTTAACACCTATTTTGTTCCTTTTTTTTTCATGTTACCTGAGGTGGTGGTCAGAATCATTTCCTCTTTCAGAGGGTAGGAAACATTTAATTGGCACGGTTTCCTTGTACAACGGGGTAAAGCTTAAACTCGTTGAAAATGGAATGAGCTACGAAATTGGATACACGCATACCTTAAGACATTAAAGCCGTGAAGAATGAAAATATATTCACTGTAAGTTTGCAGCTAATGGGAGATGCGTGCAAACTTTGGTCGCATCATTTTTTCTTCTAGTTCATATCCTTGTCCTTCACTCCAAGAAATATACTCGTTTATATTTGGTAATCAGATGTGTACCGTATGTTTGTCAACTAGCTCATTGTTTTCCAATAAGAACGTGATCCATACACTTAGCTCTTTTGACCCGATCACCTTTCGTGTAATGAACTGTTCTGGAAATTTGTCAGGGTAATGTTTGCAGACTTTATTCATTCATGGACATGGCGAATACGGTAATTATGATTTCGGTTTTCGAGTCTATAAATCTAATTCAAGTCTAAAGTGGTTCTGTGATTCTCAACGTTGAATTATGATCTGTCGATTGTTAGCTTACTTAGTCGTGCACATGCGATTAATGATGAGTTTTATGTCAAGTTCTTCTAATGTTATTGTAATGTTATCGGAGGGATCTGAACACAAGTTGGGGGTTTATGTGGTGGATCAGGCCCAGCATCCTCACTTTTCATATTCGATGGTGACAAATGACGTTTACAATGACACTCGGCCATAAATTCTGCATTGAAGCATGCCGGTAAAGCCACGAAAATGCAAAATTAACCTTGCTATCTTGTTGTGCGTACCTCCACTAATTTAACAAGCATTATCCTATTAAGATGCTTCATCCATGTTGTGGGATGTGACGGGTGCAACTACTTTGATCAGAATATTGAAGAGGGATATATCCACGTACCGTTTCATGGTCTCAAGAAAATTATGGGATTGAATCGGAGTTGTGGTATCTGAGACTTGGAAAATGCAGGTTTAAGTTCCCGTGTTTATTCACATGACTGTTTCAGTGTCTAGGTTTATTCTTCAAGTGTCTTGTTGCTTTTTATCCGATAATCTTTTAGATCTGTTCATTTGCACCTCAAAGTCTCAATGATGTCTGAAATGGTCATCCATGCTTTATAGATTCGCGAAAGTAATCACTTGAACAGTGGGAATTGGACATTGGACACTCAAAACTTAAGAATTCTGTGATTATGTTTGAAATGATCATCCATCCCTTTTAGCTTCGCGAAAGTAATCACTTGAATAATGGGATTGGACATATTCAACAATCAAAACTCAAGAATTCTGTGATTATGGTGTAAATGTTCATTCTACCATGTAATTACTATATGTGAGACTTTGTTGCTTCGACTTAAAATACATCTTTCCACATGACTACTGTTACGGAAATTTCTTGCGCTTAACGCACCGTGGAAAAAACCGTGTGGCTCAAACCCAACCTTTATCATGGAACATGGCTGAATGCAGCAGTAACTGATTTGAAACACACCACACTACATGCATGCGATCTTACAGACAACAAAGAGCAATTTTGCACATTACAATGGATATTTTGAAGCATAAGTGTTGGGTTAAATCTAGTACTATTCGTAAGTTAATATAAAATCAATTCATTATAGTAATCTATTTGATTTTTAGGTTGAATCAATTAATATTTTAAGTGATATACGTTAATATGTGTAGAGATCATTAGGATATTTTTTTATTTGTTGCTAGGTCGAATTAGAAATATGCATTATTATGGATTTCTATATATTAAGATCATGGTCCTTAAACTATAAGTTTTTGACCTTCCTTTTCTCCCACTTCTATCTTGAGAAAGAACAAGAAAGAAGAATTTAGTCGTTTGAAAGACCAGATCTAAGCAAAAGGAACAATGATTTCCACGATTTCTATATGGATCAAGTATGTTTTGGCATATACATTTTATTAATGATGAATACGACGTAATTAGATAGTAAAAAAATAAATTTTAATATATATAAAATTCATGTATTTTTTAAGATCTATTTTTATTAAGTGGTATCAGAGTAAAATCATGTCATTTCATCATGAAATCTTAAATTTTTTGGACTGAATCCTGTTCAAAATCATTAATTTTCACTTTTCCTTGTTGTTTCGTGCATAAATAACTCAGATATTGTGTTTTTTTGTATATCAAAATCATGAATATATGGTGTTATATTGATCTGGATTTTCAGCCACTGCTAGATCAAGCCATTCTGTAGCTTCCTAGGCGTCGGAACACTGGTCGAGCGCCTAGAGGTGCCCCCTCCAGAGGTAGTCTGCTGTCGAAGGTTTCAACGCCATCACCTTCCTTCTTACTGCGTAATTCTGTAGTCAATTAAGACTTTTGATTTTTCGAGTAATCGGATCTGGTTTGGATCCATTTAACTACTCAATTAGTTATCTTGTGATAATTACATAGAAGTCCATATATTTATTTTTCCCATCTAAGGTTGTTTTTCAAGAAAACTTTATACAGTCATATGATTTAATAGAAAATTCACAGAATATTATAATTTTTATTAAGTTTTGAGTTTTCTAGAATTCTACTGTTTAGTCCTTGAATTTTGATATTTCTTTCAAAATGTCTTTGCATAGTTAACATATTGTTTATGTTAGAATAAGCTGTTACTTTAAGTTAATTGCATTTCAATTCTTTTTATCATGTCTTAATGATTAATAGTTAGACCATGACCTTTGGAATCAAATAAATTTAATATTGGTGATCAACTATAAATTGTCTTCTATTTAAGAATAGATTAATCAAAGCAATATCCTACCAAATTAGGCTCTCTTGCTTAGGTTAGTTTATTTGAGATAGAAAGATGTTAATGTATTTGAGATTCATGCGGATAGTATTTGGCCTAAAGGAATGTTACTATTTGGTTGAATATCAAGTATACCTATGGTAGTACATACATGACAATTATATGGTTATGCCATGTGGGTAACTAGTTGATCCAAAGGAAGACTTACTACTTGATACGATTAATTGTCAGAATTTGATTACTACGATGAAGAGTACTACATGCAAGTTGATATTTTTACCCAAAGGTTAAATGTTGATGTTGCGCTAGGTATCTTGAGATGGGCCTTATCATGAGTTGAATTTATTTGTTTGTTTCTTTATTATTAAAGAATAATATGGTTGTCATTGGACTGATTATTCTTTGAGTTTTCAATTATTTATTAATTGATTCAGTAAATACATTTACTTCCATAATTGCCAACATTAATTTAATTCTTTTGCCTAATAGTACAAATTTCAAGTAATAGAAAGAGAACGTTATGATTATTCTTGGATGCATAAGTTTAGATTTAGTCCTGAGGACAGAACAACCCCCTACTTTTGAGTTCGACAGTTTGGTTGAGAACAAGAAATTTTAAGAAAAGTTGGAGTGTTCCAATTGACTAAGTCTAATGATTATGAGACACGTCATTCCAAAGACCTTTAGGGTCACATTATCCGTAGAGACGAATACCGGAGAGTTTTTTGATGACCTTGAGAAACAATTTGTCAAGAATGAAAATGCAGAAATTAGTACATTATTGGCAGATTTAGTTTCTATGAAATACAAAATCATGAGAAACATAAAGGAATACATTTTGGAAATGTCTAATATTATTTCAAAATTAAAGCGCTTAAGTTAGAATTGTCGGAAGGCTTACTTGTACATTTAGTTTTGATCTTTCTTTCTACATAATACAATCAATTTAAGATCAGTTATAACTACCAGAAGGAGAAATGGGCTCAATGAGCTCATTTCTCATTATGTGTAAAAGGAAGAGAGACTAAAGTAAGATAAAACAGAAAGTACTTACCTGATATTTACTTCTAAGGATAAGGGCAAAAGGAAACTAAAACCTAATGAAGCTGCATTGAGTATAATAAAGAAAAACAAACCAATATTAGGAGATTAGGTGCCAATAGACGTTCAGACATCTTAGAATTAACATATACAGATATTTGTGAACCATTTCCTATGACATCTTAAAATGGTCAATAATATTTTATTATGTTCATAGACGACTATTCTCATTATGACTACTTGTATCTCATTCATAAAAATTCACAGGCCTTGGATGTATTCAAATAATTTAAAGTTGAAGTTGAAAACCAACTCAACAAAAGAATTAAAGTCGTTAGATCTGACCGTGGTGGTAAGTACTACAGTAGATATAACAGATCTGGTAAATAACATCCTGACCCATTTGCCAAGTTCCTGAAAGAATGTAGTATTGTTCTTTAATACACCTTGCCTATTTCTTCAATCATGAATGATGTTGCTAAGAGGCGTAAACACATAAGGACATGATGAGCAGTATGATTAGTCATTCTACCTTACTAGAATCTCTCTGAGACAAAGCACTTAAGATTGCAGCTTATATTTTAAATAGAGTACTAACTAAGGTAGTGGCTAAAATCTCCTATGAATTATAGATTGAGAAGAAACTCAGCATTATGCATCTTCATGTGTGAGGTTGTTCAGCTGAGGTTAGGCCTTACAAGCCTAATGAAAAGAAACTAGATTCATTGCCTACTAGCTACTATTTTGTTAGATATTTTGAAAGGTCTAAGGACTTTAAGTTTTATGATCTCACTACTAGGTCTTTTTTTTAGAAGGGTAATGCTAGATTTCTTGAGGAAGTAGAGTTTGAGGGAGAATAAGAGTAAAGACATTGTCTTTGAAGAGAAATTTATTTCTCTTCCTACAGTTGTTATTGACGATGATCAGGAATTAATTTCTTAAATTGTTCAAGAGACGAATTTGGAGCAAGACATTGTTAATCTTCTTCTCATTTAAGAAGAATAAACTCAACTCTTTCAAGAGTCAATGCCACTTAAGAGATCCACTAGGGAGAGGAGAAGTGCGTTTTTAGATGATTATGTTGTATTTCTTGAAGAATATCAAGATAATAATGACTTGATGGATGATAATCCAATCAAGGTCCATCCAGCAATCAATAGTTCCGACCCTCAAAAGTAGATAGATGTCAGGAATGATGAGTTTAAATCCGTGAAAGACAATGATGTTTGAGATCTTATTCCATTGCCTGATGGTACAAAGCTCATTGATTGTAAATGGATATTTAAAACTAAGAGAGATTCGTAAGGTAATGTGGAAAAATATAAGACTCGTATTGTCGGTAAGGGTTTTACTCAAAAGGAAGGTATTGACTATAAAAAGACTTTCTTTTTGGTTTCATCTAAAGACTTTTTTCGGATTATCATGGCATTGGTTGCTCGTTTTGACCTTGAGCTACAATAAATATACGTAAGAATAACGCTTCTCAATGGTGACATTAATGATGCGATATATATGGTGTAACCAAAATACTTTACATTAGATGATGCAAAGAAAATGGTTTGTAAACTTATGAAGTTCATTTATTGTTTAAAGCAAGCATTCCGTTAATGGTATCACAAATTTCATTAAGTTGTCATCTCGTTCGGTTTTGAGACAAATTTGGTAGATGATTGTGTATACCATAAGTTTAGTGGGAGTAAATAACTAAATATATTTTTCTGGTCTTATATGTTGATGACATACTTTTTACCACTAATGATATAGACTTACTTATAGATACCAAGAAATTTCTCTTAAACAAATTTGAGATAAAAAATCTTGGTGAAACTTCTTTTAGTATTATGAATCCAAATACTTCGGGATCGTTCTCGAAGTATTCTTGGATTATCTCAAAAGAACCATATTGAAAAAGTCCTTAATAGGTATGACATGAGTGGATGCAAGCCAGGTAATACCCCTGTGGCTAGGGGAACAAGTTTAGTCTCAAACAGTACCCTAAGAACGATTTTGAACATAAAGAAATGTAAAAGATTCCATATACTCCAATAATTGAGAGTCTTATGTATGTTTAGATTTATACGTGTTTGAATTTCACGTATATTGTTGACATGTTAGGTAGATACTTAAGCAATCTCGGTATAGATCATTGGAAAGTTGTAAAGCAGGTCATGCGATATTTGCAATGAATAAAAGATTCTACACTTATGTATAAGAAATTGGATCAGTTGGAGATCATTGGGTATTCTGATTTCGATTTTGCAAGGTGTCAAGATCGTCGTAGATCCACTTCAGGCTATGTGTACTTATTAGCAAGAGGAACTATATAATGAAAAAGTGTCAAGTAGACACTTATAATCAGGGAATCTAATCAGGGAATATGGCTAAGGAATTTTGTCACGAGTTTACAGATTGTAGATGGAATTAAATAACCACTTAAGTTATGTTGTGACAATAAATCTACGGTATTATATTCCAATAACAAAGGGAGCTCATTAAAGTCTTAGCATATAGATAATAAGTTCCTAGTTGTGAAAGAAAAAATTCAGAATAGTCAATTGTCTATAGAGCATATTGGGACAAACTTCGTAATTACAGATCCACTTACCAAAGGAGTACCACCCATAGTCTTTCATTAGCATTGTCATATGGGTGTTATATCATTTGATAATGTATCAGTTTAGTGGGAATTTGTATTTAGATGTTTTGTTGTTATAAACGTTATTTTCTACAGAAATAAGATTTTGGGTTATTTATATTCTGGATATTTATGTTAATTTTACTAAAGTTTCGACAGTTTGATATGGACGAATTTAGATCACTTCGCCTAAATTCCATGCTACATATGACTTGATCCATATCTTTGATTGTTAAAGGTGTAAATTGAGCCAGGCCAACCACCCTTAATTTAGCCTAGATCGGTTCGGCCAGAAAAAAAATTGGTCCAACTCGACTCCGCCTATTACGGGCCACAGGTCTTACTAGACCCATGGACTGGCCCGTTCAACCCGTTTTATTAGCCCCAGTCATGGGCCTGTTTTAAGGGAGGGCTGGATTGGGCCAACTCGCTTTAAAAAAAACGTTGCTGAAGAACGTTACACAACAACGTTCATGAATTTTTTTTTTTCATAAATCACCCACCACTTCTTCTATAAATACCATATAATTCTTCTCATTTTTCACAACTCCTCTCCTTCTCAATTCTATAAATACCACCTCATTCTCTCTTAATTTCTCAACTCTTTTCCTTAAGTCTCAACTCTTCTCTCTTGTGTGGAATACAAGTTTGGCTTTGGACGTCGGTCTTCATTCTTCATTAACAACAATCTTAAACCCTAGACTCCGGTCTCCATCTCCAACTGTTCAGCAATCTAACATCTGTGTCCACTAACAGCCGGTCAGGCGCCCATCAATTTATTTATTTTTAATCCCTCTTTTTTTTTTTTACTTCTAATCCCTCTATTTTGGGGTTTTGGGTTTTTTAGGTTATAGTTTTTTTTTTTTTCAATTTTTTTAGCCTTAAAAATGGATTATCCTTTTAATGTAGAAAGTCATGATTATATCCCTGACATTGAGTATAACCCCACCCAAGAGTCAGAACAAACTCAAACCACAACAATCCCACAAACACAATCTATCGTAACTAAAAAACATTGGAAGCAAAGCTCATGAGTTTAGGAACATGTAATTCTAGATCCCATAAATGAAAATAAATGTTATTGTAAATATTGTGGTTCATGATATACTTGTTCATGATATACTTGTTCTAAGGGTGAGGGTGTAGGTCATATTGCTAGGCATTTAACAAAATGTATAACTGTCCATAATAAAGATGATAATACAGACTTAAGACAATCTAAATTACATGTTGGTTCTAGTGGAATAGTTAATTGGAAATATAATACAGACGAAGCAAAATATGGTGTAACAAAATTTATAGTACAAGATGAACAACATTTTAATTTTTTTGAAAACAAAAGATTTGAAAGTTGTGTACAAAATTATTTAAACCCACAATTTAAAGGTCATTCTAGGAATACTACTAAAAATATAATTTATAAAACATTTAAAAAAGATAAAGAAATTTTAATTGGAATGTTTTTTAGTTTATTATATAAAATATCATTAACGTGTAATGTTTAGACAGGTCCAAATAATTTTCTTTATTTATGTTTAACAGCACATTGGATAGACATAGAATGGAATTTACAAAAAGATTAATTGCTTTTAGACTTTTTGATCATCCACACACTAGAAAAGCCATAGCAAATATTATAGAAGATATCAGTAAAGAATTTAAAATATATAATAAAATCAATACAATATTTTTTGATAATGCTTCTAATAATAATGATGTAGTAGGAATATTACAAAGAAATTTAAAACCTATATTAAATAGTGATTTATTTCATTATAAGTGTTGTTGTCACATTTTAAATTTAATTGTACAAGAATGTATACATTGCATTTGGCCTTATATAGAAAATATAAGAGCAGCTATATTATTTATTCAAATATCAGGTAAAAGATTTCAAGAATTTAGATATTTATGTGTAGAATAAGATATAAAAGCTAAAAAATTTAAATTAGATGTTCAACATAGATGGAATTCAACATATGATATGTTAACTTTATGTTTATCTTATAGTAATGTAATTACAACATATTATAATTCAAGATCTAATTATTTATTAAATGATGAAAATTGTAATAATGCTAATATAATTCATACATTTTTAGAATCATTTTATACCGCAACTAATCAATTATCTGGTCAATATTATCTTACTAGTTCTTTAGTTTTAGTTAATTTATTTAATATTACAAATACTTTTCAATAATCTAGATAATTCTCACAATTTGAATATATTATTAAAATTATGGAAGAAAAATATAATAGTTATTGGGATGAACATCTAATGTAGTCATGCTTAGCTTTAATCATGAATTCTAGGCATAGATTAGTTAATTACATAGTACTTATAGATGATATTTTTAGTAATATGAATAAAAATGAAAAAATAGATGGATATAATAATAAAATTAAAGAAATCTTATATGCATTATTTGAAAAATATGCTAATATTTATGGTGAAAGTAGTTCTAGTGCACATACATCTAGTTTTGTAGGATCACATAGTAGTAGTAGTAGTAGTAGTAGTTCATTTTGGAGTAGATTAAATAAGAAAAAAGGAAAATATGTAAAACCAACAACTAGTAATGAATTAGAAAATTATTTAGAATGTGAGTTTGCATTTAGTGATATTGAAATAGATAACTTAGATGTATTAAAGTGGTAGTCTACTACTGCTGTTATATTTTCTATAGTTTCTAAGATGGCGAAAGATTTACTAACGATTCTGACGTCTATTGTGGCATCAGAGTCTGCCTTTTCTGTAGAAAAAAGAGTTTTAAGTGATAGAAGATGTAAATTATCAGAAAAATTTGTAGAAGTCTTTGTCTGCTTGAAAGATTGGTATGATGCAGTTGATCGTCTACAAAATTTAAACTTAAACGACGAATCAGAAGACGAAGAGACAACAACTTCATCAGGGACTGGAACTTCTGCTACAGATTAAAAAATATGAATAAATTTCTTTTGTAATTTTTTTAATATATATTAATGTAATAATTGTAAATGTAAAAAAATGTAAATTATTGAATATCAGAATATCTGATGTAAATGTAAAAATGTAAAGTTTTCATGTTTTAATTGTTAATTTTACGTGCGACACAAGTAGGAGATTGTTAGGTTAAATCCAATAATATATATGAGTCAATATAAAATCAATGAAAGTATTGTAAGCTATCTTCTGATTAAACTCATTATAGTGATCTATTTGGTTTTTAGGTTGAGCCAATTAGCATTTTAAATGATGTGGGTTATTATGTGTAGAGACTATTAGGGTATTTTTCCATTTATTTATCGGTCAAATTGGAGATATGCATTATTATAGATTTTTATATATTAGGATTATGATCCCCAAACCATAAGCTTTTGGCCTTTCTTCTCTCTTACCCTTATCTTGAAAAAAAAAAGAAGATAAAAGAGCTTGATGGTTTGGAAAATCAGATCTAAGCAAAAGGAATAAGGACTTCTATAATTTCAACATAGATTCAGGTACGCTTCTGCATATATAATTTATTCGTGATGAATACGACGTGATTAGATCTTGAAAAATAAATTTTAATATATATAATATTCGTGTATTTTTTTAAGATATATTTTTAACAATAAGACCAAAGTTGCATTAAATAGTCAATTCTTGATGAGGTTTGCCTTTTTGATGATAAGAGGGATGACATGTGTGGTGTTGCACCAGAGAAAGACGCACTTGTGGTTGACAATGGTTTTATTATTCTTCAAAATTATCCACAAGTGCAAAGCACTAATCAAGCATCTTCTTCCAACTAGGCCTGCCAAACATCGTCTCATGCATCCTGAATCTTCTCAATATGGAAACCACTTGCTTCATTGATGAACTTCCTAGGAAGGCTTGTTTCTGTGCCGGACTTGGAAACGAAAAGGAATAGAAACCATGATCAGAGTTGAATGGAAACGAGACTTGTTATTCTTTGTATGCATTATGATTGTAAATTGACATCTTTTTTTGGCAGAGAAATCTAAGATTAATAGAATAAGCATAATAAGCAAGCAAGCGCAACGAACTGCACTATGATTTTAATTTTGACATCTTTTATGAACACAACTGTCTCAAAATTCCTAACCATGCAAAACTTATTTTCCTTCGGATTCGTTGAAGGTGCAAATGCACATGAGATATCTACTTCATATCATTATATTTGTACATGCATTATGTATATATGTCAAGGATACATACGGTTCGGTTTGGGACTAAACCTTGAATTGAATCATAATTATCGATTTAGAAAATATTCGAATCAAAGTAAATCACTTATCTTGTTGAAGCCAAACCAAATGGAATTGCTCAAAATTCATTTTGGTTAGTTTTGATTTGTGGTTTGCAACCTCAAAAAATAATTGTCAAATTTAATAAATACAACAAATCCAATTGAATATATAAATTGAAATAAACTTACATATAAATTGAAATAATTTCTACTATGTCAAAATATTTATAATAAAATTAACATATCTGGTAAATAAAAAATAAGACACCTCAATTTTTGAGTGGTTTGATAATGTACAAGATATTTGTTGTTGTTACTTGATTTTGTTTGATTCATTTTCAGTATGATGCATTTGAAAATTGAAATGACTATTTTAAATGACTGATTGAAGATTGGATTGTTGACCCAACAATTTGTTACTGACTTACACAATTTATTTCATACAATAGTTGAATGGTTCTACAGTATCCATTTATATCAGCTGATTTACATTTATTTATGTAAATGAAAGGTATTCTTGACAAAGTAGATTATAAGCTTATAACAGATTAGATTATAATGACATTCTTGACCATCATGGACTAATTAGAAATCAAGATAATTTTGGTTGGATTATAAGTTTATAAAGCTAGAGACAACATGTATAATGTTCGACCTTCATGGTTGCAAATGATAATCTTGGTTGCAACTCTTACTAATTATTTTTTAATAGTATTGTTGAATTATGTTTTGATAAATATTTATATTGAATAATGGAAATCAAATTGAACCGATTAACTTTTGGACGGTTCGGTTTGGTTTAATTCTAAATACATATATGGTTCGATTCGATTCCAATATAATTAGAATTAATAGATACGGTTCGATTCATGATTCTTGTCAACATCAAACAAAATCGAACCATGTGCATCCTTATGTGTCACGGAGATGAAGAAGAGGATGAGGGAGTGAGTAGGTGACATAAAAGAAGTTTGTGCGAAAGAGACGAGTAAAAACAAAGATTTCACTTTTATTGTGTACAAATATACCCTCATTAACCGTTAGAAATTGGTTCAATTCTATTCGTTTCGTCGGCTTGAATCAAACCATGTGTGTCTTTAACGTACGTTCATATCCTGATCAATTGCACCTCTAGTCATCTTGCCAAAGTTTTGCCAACTTAGCCTTGCCACATCAGCAGATCCAACCATCAAAACCCAATTTGAGATGGCCCAAGAGGCCTAAGTAATCAAAACCCACACGCCAACTCAGTGGTGGAGCTAGGAATTTTTTATTGTGGGGGTTATATAAAATAAAATCAAGATAAATGGAAAAAAAAATTTCGATATCATGATTATAATTAAAAAATATGTCAACTTTAAAAACTACCAACATATATTTTTTTAAAATACTATTTCAAAAAAACTCCAATAAAAAGAAAAAAAATTACAATTGTCCTCGATGAGGATACATTTT
>JAMKQA010005607.1:0-17849 GCA_024699735.1 Posidonia australis
CCTCTTGGGACCCTGTCTTATTCTCATATCTCCAAGAAAATGAGTTGTATCCGAGAAAATGAAATAGCTGATAGTTCTAACTGAACAAAAATATATGTCCTATTTTATTTCACCAGAAAGCATTATTCTAAAGAATAAAGTATATCCTTAACCAAATATAAACTGTCTAACATTAGTCTTCTAAAGCATAAACAAAGTTACAAATATAAAAATTGAAATTTTAGAATTCCCTGAAGAATGAAATGCGTCTAACATGGGAAATGAAAAGATTTATTCTAAAAAACAACCTCGAAAAAAATAGACAGAATTCCTTGAACAAAGAAAAAACTAAATTACTGAAAGCCAAAAATATACACCCAAGAAAATGCTTTAATTTGCAGTTTTGTTTCCACCTCTCACGAAGAATTGAAGATAGTCAAAATGCTGCAAACTAGAAATTAAAAATGTCTTCTAAGTTACAGATCTTAAGTCCATATTCAAATTCTCGGTTTGGACCCACGACAGAACTGTTCAAATTTTAATATGCTGACATCATTTTAAAGTGAAGCATATCCTTTTGTTTGTTTGACAAAAACTACAAAAAAGTTTCTTTTTTCACTTTCTCAATATGAACAAGGCTTAGTACAGAAGTTTCCCAATAAATTTTATTCTCAGCACCTAATGGTTGAAAACACAGAATATCATATTTTTCAACTTTTTATGGCATATAACTGCTGTAAAAGACAATTACAAAATTCATATTTTACTGCATGTTTTTCATTAGAAAGTAATAATGAGTAAAATAATGTTTGCCAACGTTGGTACAGTAATGGGCCAAATTAACTTCTTAAACTGGTTTAAAGCAGACAGACAACGCAAAACAGTTGACAACTAACCTGTGTGAGCAAATTTTCATCAGTTGGAAGTCTCAAATCATCCTTGGTGTTCCCATTTTCGGTCAGCAAGCTGACCTGCAATACGTAAAAGCAACTATCCAATCAATAACCAGAGAACAATTACTCAGCCATGATGAAAACTTGGAAGGATTAGAGCCACAGACAAATCCATCTTCAGAGATATCAATCAGCTGATAGTCAGTACGGTTAACATGCGGAACCTGCAATAATGGAAACAACAAATTCAATATCAAACAAAAGAACTTTAAATAAAAAAACCACTCAAATAAACACCACAGAAACAAGGATGGACCACTTACATCACAATTGTGTGAAGATGGCACAATATCCTCAAGCTTTTTGCCATTGAAAATATCAATAGCAACAAAGTGACACTTCGCATGCCCATGCTTCCCAGTCTTGGAAGTCGAAACCTCAACAACCTGCAGAAATCACGCCGCACTGATTTTTTTTTTTTTAAGTAACACTTGCTAAAAAAATACTTGCCACAATAAAAAACATCATAGCTAGCATTTGGAAAGCATAGAACAACACATTTGCTTACAACAAAGTGACCATTTTTCCTTTCCAGTCATACATATATTTCATCCAAAACGAAGAAATGCTCAACGTTTCACAGCAACGAGATCAAACCAAAAAGGGCAAACCCGGAACGATTGCTACAAGGAAATAGAGACGGGGGAGAGCACGAACCTTGCAGGGCCTCGCCTTGATGACGATGTACCCATTCTTCCGGATCGTTCCCGCCTGCTGGGGGTAGGTCTTGGAGGCCCCGGCGTCGGCCATGGAGTCGAAGTGGTGCTCCTCGTCCGACATGGTTCCCTGCCGGCCACGACGGATGACTTTCGGATCCAAAAAAGACAGAGGAGAAGGAATCCGACGAATCACCTGAGCTAGGATTAGGTACTAGGGGAGGGGAGGTTTCTTCACCTGCGTGACGGAGGAGAGGTAGCAGCGGTGGATCGTGGCGACCACGACCGGAGGTGAAGTCCAGTTCCTCCGGACTCCTCGAGATGAGGGAGCCATATATAGAGAGTCCCGAAGAATATTCGGGTCGGAATGTAAAACCACTACGTGGAATCTGATTCTTTGGATTGTGAACTATTTGAGAAATCTGATTCTTGAGAATCTTGGTTAGTTCCTTTTTTATTCTTAATGACCATAAGCAACAGCAAAACACTCGACTTTCTTGTGATCATAAGGAAGCTTTACTACTTGACGAAGTTTGTATACTTTCAATCATGGTTAATTGTTCAATCAATATATGTAGTCTTCTTATTGATGGGAGTTATTCCTAGATTATTGTGATGGTTGGTTGTGAAATGTGTATGAATCGCGTTTTGTTGTGCTTTGAATTCTTCCATGCTAAATGAAATTGATGTTACTTTTGCATGCACTAATTGGTTGAGTGTTTGTTTGTGTAAGAATCTGAAATCTTGCTTCCCAAGGTTTATGTCGAGCAACTTCCAACATGAAAGATTCCTTCAAAAGTTGGCTCCTCCGTACTCTAGTGCTCTTTGACTTGAGCCAAATATCATGTGAAATAGGCTTTGCTTTCTAGAAAACCCTATTGCGTTAATTAGAATGACAGCTTCAGCAAAACGTAGTTCTTAGTTCCTACAAATTTCATCGTTTTGAAGGACTACACTATCAGCTGGATATTCATGAAAGTGGTTAGTGGTCAGGAGTTGCAAGTTTCAAACAATGCCTACTCCATTAAATTCCAAAAGAAACAAAGAGAAGTGAGAACTGTGGTTTGAAATTCTTAAATATTTGTTTGCATCCTCCCAATGGCAAGGAAAAGGGTAAATTTTAATTAAAAGAGAGTTCCCTCAACCTGTGAAACTTGAGTTTGAGCATGTACCCAAAATGCGTTGGAACATACCTCCCTTGACCACAAGCTCCGACTACTCATATCTCATTGGAAAACACCGCCACAGCTTTGGTTTATTTTGAAATATACAAGCTGGTGTTCAGCTAACAAAGATGATCAGATCTCCAAATTTGGGTCATAAACATATACAATGCAGTGGTGTGAATGTAGTCCTTCAATCCAAATTCACAATATACCCTGCTTGAAATGATGAAACAAGAATTCCTCTAAAAATATCCCTCACTAGAAATCCTCTCCAGGTCAAAAGGCAGATGCATTTGTGACTTTCCCGAGCCCCCCCAACTGGTCAATTCAAAGGAGGATACATGGTGTGACATTACCGAGCCCTCTGTTAACTCTTCAGTCAAAGAAGGATATGTAGAGATATTACTGAATCCTCTATAGCTCTCAAGTTAAGGGAGGATGCATGGTGACATTACCTGATGGACATCTTTGCCGACGGCATCTTCTTGTCCTTCCCCATCCTATCATACTGCTACCATCATTTTCTAAGTTACTGTTATTCGACTGCAAAGGCAGGGGATCCACAGGAATTTCGACCATTGTCGTACCACCCTGTGGCCGCCTCCCCCTTCCTCGGCAACTCCTCCCATTTCTACCAGCAGTCCTTTTCCCTGTACCCATCTGCCAAGATTGACCTGAGGCTCTCATCAGGCCTCCAATTGTTTGGAGATCCTCAGTCACTTCATACCTTGATAGTGTGGCAAGGCCTGGCAGGATATCTTTCTGAAAGTCCCTCTTTTGCCTTCTCCTCCTCACCTGGCCCCTCTTAAACTTTGGTAGCAGCAGAGAAGCTATACCAGGTCCTTCCTCTTGGTTTTCCGGGACAAGAGGCTGGGTCCAGAAATCTTCAGGTTTGGCCTCCGTTAATTTCAATGTCATGGATTCAAAGAAATCCATGCCATCATGTTCTAAACTTCCGTCTTCATCTCCTTGTTCCCTAAGTGTACCACCTGCAGTCACCAGATCCTCTGTATTTGAGGTAATTATATCAGCAAACCAGTATAATGTGTCCTCTGATGCTAGACCTGACAGTTGAGAAGTGATGGAATTACAACATTTTCTGAGGGTCGTCGATGATATGGACACAATAGTTTCAGCAGCCGTTCTGGCGGTTTCCAAATGTAATGGTTCATATTCATTTCCATTATCTGATCTGCTGCTCAGGACTTCAAAAGTGGAGAATGGATGATTTGTTCGTAAAGCTTCCGTCGAAAGCATGTTTGACTCAAAATGGGAAATGATTGGTGCCTCCAAGTCAATCTCATAGGTGGCTTTTCTAGAAACATTTGTAACAGACAATTTTGATTGAGACCTTAGCTCATTATCTACAGAAACCACCGATAAAGCAGGTTGGTCCAGACTTGTTGCCGCAGAATTTACATCTACCAGAATCCTATTTGCAGGATTTTCCTCACAAGAAATAGTTGGTGCAGTCTGAGTGCAGTTCAAATTTAGATCAATAAAAGAGAGCCTGACATGTTTTCCATTATTCAGGAGTTCAGACACCTCATTCTTTTTGTTCCTAGAATGTAAAACATCCTTAACAGAATAATTTGCTGCTTCTTCACTACCCGAAACTACACCATTATTGGACATCGTTTGAGAGCAATCCTGTGCTGAATTTAAGTCATATCCCACAGCCCCATTAAGATTAACAGATTTATTATGAACTCGAGTTGATTTAAGCCATGATATTCCTCCTGATACAGCTCCATTGCTTCCATCAAAATAACTTTGCTGGGTAGCACATCTATCCTGGGAATCATTTGTAGATAGTGGATTTGGAGTTATATCCTTTGCAGAGATCACATCCATGAAATTGAAACCCTTGGAATGCTTTTGGCTTTCATTATCTTCAAACTTCTCTTGATAAATACTTGCACCATTATTAATGTTTGACATGTCAAAGCTGACTTCTGGTGAATGTAAATTAGAAGGAGCTCTAGAGTCAAGTTGGAAATCATGGGGAAATCCATTTTCATAGGAGGCTTTGTATCCGGGACTCTGTTGAGGCCTCAAACTACCAGAGTATTCCCATTTATCATAAGCACTTCTCAAGCCTTCAGTAGATATAAAACTTCTCTGTGCATTAGCAATTGGGATGTGGGATGTCTTACTTACTGACTTCCTACAAGAAGAATCTGAGGTAGATACCATGTTACAACTATCAAACCGACGAATAATAGAGAAAGAACCAGATGCAGAAGGAGCAGCTAGCCTTGAGTTTTTGCCGACAGGATGACCTTTTCCATCTTCATTGCCTACAGGTAAGTCTTTAAGCCATGAGGCCACATTATTTTGACTTGACAAGGAAGACCATGACAATTCATGATGAAGTTTTAGTTGTTCTGAAGATGTGGACATTCCCCTGCTGCTGCAGGAATGTGGACTGCAGATGCTCTTCCCCATCTGCAAATGCTCTGTAAAATAACAATAATATGAACCTGAGACTGTATCCTCACAACAGAACACTAGCACAAAGTTTTAACTAAAAAATGTTTAATGGAGCAAAACCAATCTTGTGAGAAAATGTCCTTCTTCAGCTAAAACCATCGGTAGTCATCAGCCAACAGTCCTACCGGAGCAAATAAATTTCTCACTAGTGTCAGTTTTCGGACCATGCCTTTATTTGTTTTCTGTTTAAGTATAATATAGTCTCTCACAATAAGTACATTGCTTACGTTCTAAGTTTTTTTCCCTCCTCTTTCATTTCAGAACACATATTTACAGGTCACAAGAAGGATACTGTAACATTATAATTGCATAGAGATGCTTTTAAATTTCAATGTTTCTTTTAAACTCGTACTTTGTTAGTGAACTTCTATCTAAATATTTCATAGAATTTTCCATGCAAAATACACACGTCGTAGAATATTACAGCATCATCTCAACAATGTCAGCACCTGATACACAAAATTACCCATGTGTTACGAGGAAAGGACACAATTATGCAGATATTGTGACCATCAAGCACATACTGCACAATCTCAGTGCAGTAATGAACCTACAGTATATTTCAAGGGCACACATGCTTTAAAGGGAACAATGAAGCATTGGATATGTTGAACAATTCGTCTAAATTTCAAACAGTGATTAGACTTCAGCAGTTTATAAATCTACCATACTAATTCCAATTACCTTTTCTCACTTCCTCATCTTCTTTCACATTGTTCCCTGACCACGTAATTATATGCATTTGCCAATGATACATAGTAAGACATTGCAAGCAAATGAAGTTTGAAAGCACCTTTTTCAGAAAGTCCAAACCTGATGGCAGATTCTTATTTCTGGACAAAATACATCAGGGGAAAATCCATACTATGTTCATTGATAGTTGATAGAAAAAGAAATTTAATCATGGCAAACAAATAGGGTGATGCAAGATGCTACACATATTCAAACATTTTTTAGTCCATGTTATAGGTATGCATGCATGCTGATGATTAAAAAATCAAACCAAACCTCCACTCAAAAAAAAATTTGAACCAAACCACACTGATCAGATTGGTCAAACCGTGAACCTACACCTTAACAATCTGAATGCTTAAAAGACCACTCACCTTGTCAAACCACATTGGACCCTTGTGAACCAAGATTGAACCGGTTTGACCACTTGAACCGTCCCTACATAAACTGTCCAGTTCAATGATTTTTATATATCTTAACTTTTATTCTCTAAAGATTTTGACCATGAGTCTATAAAAGTCAAAATGAAAAATAACATATGTATGGAAGTATATGTGATTTCATATAGATCAGAACTTCTTTTCTTGTAGCTTAAGGGAATATACTCTGGATATTTCAATAACTCAATATCTTATACTATGAATTTATAAGTTTTATTTCAGTTCAGTCTAAAGCGGCTCGATCGGTTGAACCGTAGTTGAACCAGCAATAAATGAGACAATTCGGTTTTTCTGGTTTTATAAACTATTGACATCACCATGATGTCAGCATGAGTTGTTCAACAACAAAAAACCAAACCCAGGTCACAATCGGTTGGACCAATAGTTCAGTTTTCTAATCATTGATTTCATGCACATATTTGGCACGATATGCACACTATATATATATATATATATATATATATCATGGAGTCATATATAGACCACCATAACATATTAAAAGCAAAAAAAGCACTGAAACTGTCAACCAGAGACATCTTGCAACTTGACACTGTTTGCTAGTTCCAATAAATCCATGTTTTGGAAATTATTTTGGCATGAGAGGCTTGTATACACATAGAGACAGGTGGGTAGATACACACATCCAATATGCACACAGATGGGACCAAGTAAAAGCATGCCACCACATAGATGCATCATCTTAATATTTTCATCTTTCAATCACATACTTTTACAAGTACCACTTGTGGTTATACCTTTAACTACATGACGGACAGTCCAGAATAATTTTAGTCCATTGTTTTTCTTCCACCTCCAAAAATAATACCATAATTTTAGTAGGACCTTCTGACAAATTGTTTTAAAATAAGAAAACATAATGTTTTGTTTGACACGTGACTTGAGTCTTTAAAAGCTAAGTAGCACAGATTTGAAATTCAATTGTCTTGTGTGAGGTGCAAAAAAAAAGATGGAATACTTTTGAACATGGTAAAGCCAACTATATGCATATATGATCAAATGTACTGTCAAGCATATAAACTGCAGTCACTTAACTAGGAAAAAATTGATTCTACTACATCATATAATACCAAAACCAAACTAATTGAGTATAATATAGATTGGATTGCATCATTGATCTTGTAAAAACAGATGAAGAAGTACTTACCAAATTGATTGCTAGAAAATTGCCATTCCCGTATTTCTTCCTTTTCATTTACATGCAGAAAGCCTGAGCTGCTTGCTTCACCCCCATTGTTTTGGTAATGACCCTGCTGATTATGGAAAGTTGAATTTGGTTTAAGAGGCAACTGGTGTTGACTCTTATCAAGAAGGGGTGTTGAGTCTGGATGGTCAGAAAGAGATGAAACTCCAGCTTCATCGTGGCATACTTCTTCAACAGGTTCATTCAAGTCAACTAAACCATGACATTTTGTACCATTTTCTTCCCTGCGTTTTCTGCAAGTAGAACCCTCATCAGTGGCAAGCATAAGCTTCTCGACATTTTCAAGGTCAGGATCATCATTTAGGTCTAGGAATTTTTTTGACCTATCAACACAATTCTTATTTGTGTTCTCTGTGACTTTGTTATCAGAATTTGCTTCAGCCGGAAGTTGTAGGTCGATCAATATCCTGGAACTCTTCCATGGTTCAGACTTTGGTGGTTCACTAATATTTAGAGCATCAATTCTATCTGTCAGAGCTAGTGTGCCACTATCAGCACCATAAACAAAGGGACTACTACAGTTGACACTCAAAGCCGGCAAGGAAGGAGAAGACCAAGTCAATTGTTTTGCTAAATCTTTTGCTGGCATGTGAGGTAAGAAGGGGCTTGATAGTGCAGTTTGTTCTTGTAAAGAATAACCACATTGCTCTTTTCTTTTCAGCTCATCCATCAATTCTATTTGTATTCTATACAAACGATGGAGTTCATGCACCTGGACACGGATTAGAAAAAAACTATAAATTCCACCTACTCAAGCAAAACTCAACAAGATTATTTAACCATTAGAAAATTTGATGAATTCAGTCTTAACAGCTAGTTATTCTAAACTAATATTAAGTTCCTACATAACTACTTTCAGTCATTTCTAGACTGACACCTCTAGAAAGAAAGAACCTGTTCGTTGGAGGCTAGTTTTTTAAAGAAGATTTTTTAAGCAAGGAAATCCTAGAATAGAAATTTCTTTTCATCTGATTCAAACCCCTGATGTTAGAATAATTTGAAAGGTGTTAGGATGTAAATATAGATTTACCTGCTTTCTGAATGTAGTCTCATGCTTAAGAATAGTTTGCCTTAACACTTCCTTGTCATATTCCGTGTATCCATTCATAAGCCTTTGCTTAGAAGCACTATAGAACTGCCTGCCTAGTGCCTCATCTTCATAGTAAAGTGGCCAACTACTGTTTGCTTCATTAAGATCTCTCATGGAGTAAAACCCAAGCTGATAGTTTTTACACTGTACCTTTGTTCCCATTCCAGATAAGTTGTGGACAGAAAGAAACAGGTATATATTGAAGATACTATCTGATTAGAAGAAAAAGGATTTAGTTTAGAAAATGTGATAAAACACCTGAAAGATGCAAGAAGTAATAACTGATAACAACTTCTGTATAAATATTTCTAAGTGACAACAAGAAACATCTGATTTGTGATTAATGAAGGGGCAACATAAACAGGAATACAAGATTTCTGAGGCAGCTCTTTGTTTAGTATGAAAAAGAAGAAACTGAAATATCGAAGTAGTTTCTGGCTTATTAGTAAAAGATCTTGCTTCTAAGGTACTCACTCGCTAAGTACATGTCACATGTCAGTGACATGCAAACACATGACCAAACACATTGTATGGGAAGATGCATAGGAAATGTCAATGAATTCATCAGGGGCAAGATAGGAACTCAAAGTGGGTTGCCCGGCTCATGTACCATGTTAACCAGTGCACTAGAACCAATGGGAGATGATAACATGTGCAGATTTACTATATTGAACAACAAACATCTAACCCATCATGCCAAAAGAACTTACGCATAAGCTGTCAAAGAAACAAAAAGTAATTATCTGTAAATGACTGAAAACTAATGAACAGTGTCATGTGAAATCATAAACTTTGCAACATTAGCATGGACTGTAGCAACGGTTATGTGTCACCATAGCAACAGGCCATTGTAGCCTATCTTAGTGATGCTTTGTCCTGCCATATGAAAAAGAAGAATGAAACAAAACCATTTTTACCTTTTCTATCAATGAAAAGAACAGACTGCTTTCTTTCTTTTCATAATCAAAGTTCAGATTTGGCATAGCTACTTAAAATTCATGAAGTTCTGATTGTGCTACATTGTTTTCCTGCATCCATGGACTCTAAAATTCAAGACAAATATAGGTATGCATGAGTGGGAACCACAAGAATGCAGCTTGACAAGTGAATTGTGTAATTACCACAAGAATGTTTATTTACACCACATCAATTTGCAAGACTTTCCCATGATAGCTTGCATGAATGTTTATCGACCATACACCAAATTGTCACGGAAACATTAGTGGTTCAACTCATCAACAGCGTTACTTTGTAAGCCTGAACCTGAACGAAGTTTCGTAAATGCGTCCGTTGAAACCTGCATCTGTACCAACGTAGAAAGATCAGTTCTGCATAGCCAACTCCGTCCATCAAACTAGATAATATGTTAAATATGCAATCACAGACAATATCCCACTTGTATTATCAAAAAAGAAAAAAAACAATGTCCCACTTGTACTTCCACCAAATTGGGCAAGCATAGTATGGTGTGTGAGAACAAAGATGATGGAGAAATAACTAACTCATGAGAAATGGATAGTGTATTCTTTTTTCCCTTTTGGAAGGAAGAAATGGACGCTCAAATGGTTTGCGTTACAGAAATGAATTCCAGCTATGCAAACCATTACCCATAACAGAAAATCAGATCAAAACAAGGTGAAAAACAAGCCTTTTCTTTCACAAAAGAAAGGGCAAAGGATCTTAAAAGCATCACACTTAGTTATATACCACTTGCTAGTTGCTACTTCTACTCAAAGATAATTTAACAAAGCATCGTAACCCAAAAGGGGAGATTATCGTAGGATCTTAAGCACGATAAACAAATTGTCTCATTTTAATCAACAAAACAACACAGATTCCAAATCTACCATAACAAACCCAAATTCCGTCAAACCCAAAGATACCCATGAAATCAATCCAAACATCGAGGAAGAATTAAGCAGAAAAGTCCGTACTTGCAGCATAAACCCCCAGTACTTTTAACGTGAATCCAGGATTTCAGAATCACGTTTTGTCGGAGATTTCTCAAGTAGCAGGAACGGAACCACGAAATCACCAATACAACAGCCAACGATCGAGAATCACGGAACAACAAGATCGGAAGGTATGTGTGAAACCGAGAGCAAAATGCAAATAACGTTACCTCACGCCCCGAATCTCGGGTCATCCGTCCTTGAGAACCCGTTGCTGCTTGGGATTCAGTAACAAAACCGGGAGAATCCAAGGACCCATCAACCCAAATCCCTTCTCCATGGGAATTCGCACTCTACAACTGTCCCAGGACCAGAAGCAGGAATGTACAGAAGAAGAAAATAAAAGTGGTGGTGGTGGACGTGGTCGTGGTGGTGGTGGTGGTCGTGGTCGTAGAAGAAGCAGCAACAGGTTGAAAAATGGATTCTCACTACAGAACCTCCAACTTCAAGTTCCTCCTGGACAGCCAGATATTGTCATCAGTTGTGATTCATGTGAAACATTTCAGACTGCTGGGCCACAGAGAGAGAGAGAGAGAGAGAGAGATCCCAGATAAGAAAATGTTTCACAAGAACAAAGGACCTTCCAAGAAGAGTGACAGGAAATTTGTCAACATCTGGTCTTCCAATTCCCCTCACTCTGTTTTGCCGAACAGAATATAAAAAAAAATGGTGAACTTGTTCCCTTTTTTTTTTTCAAACTCTTTTTCTTTATGGGTTTTGTTTTGGAAGAGGTGGTGATGTAAATGTTTAATTTTTTTCCTCATCAATCATCTTTCTTTTTCATCTCTTTTGGGTTTGAAGATTCCCCTCTATTTTCTCCTTGCTTTCGCAGACCAAAAGTTAGTACATAAATCCAAACTACTAGTTGTGCTTACATTTGACAAAAAAATCTGAAACATTAATTATTGAATATCAAAATTTTCAATTTTGACCATTTCTCTAAACACATAGATAATATGATTTAAATAAGTAATTGTAACAGTCTCTGCGAGATAATCCCATGGTACCATACTTTACTTTTAATTTTTTAGACATGGAGCCCACAGGAATAAATCGATTTTTTCCATGAAGATTTATTTAGAATAGTTGGTAATAACACCTAATTTTTTAAAGCATAATTACTGGATCACCAGCTAGGAAGGCCCATGTATTCCCCACTGCCAAAAGGCCATAGATTAACGCAAGGTGTGTGATTTGGAGGAGATACAAGGTAGTTTAATAATGTACTAGTAGCAGCAAGGAGGCGTGTTGTGAAAAGGAGATTGCTTTAGTTGAGGAGGGAAAGGGAAATGTTTGGTGGGGCCATTCGGATCTCGGCCAATCAAGAGGTGCTAATTTCGGCTTTTGAGGATTGGAACGATGGAATTCTTCCTCTCGTCAAAACAAACTTCTTAATCACATAAACAACAGAGGTAAATGCAACTTTAATCGCATTATCCTCCTAATTAAGTAATGTATATGTGGAAAGTTCCTTGTTCAAGAGGAAGAGATGGTCTTGGAGAGTTGGAGTGGATTGCTTGTTGAGTTGGTCACCTTTAAGAGATGGTTTTTTTTTTTTCTGTTCTCTGGTTATGGTAATTAGGCACAAGCCCATGGTATGTGGTCCACAGAGTCGATTCAATTAACGTAGGAGGCGTGAAACCCTTGAATTTCCACTTCATTTGGTATTAAAAGATTCTATTTGGTTGACCCCATGTGTGTGTGTGGTAAATAAGAATGCTTGAAAATGACAAGATAAAGAATTGATGACTACTTTATTATTTTCCGACAATGTGACTAGGTTTCTAACAAGTTCATTTTCCTTGTCTTCGTCAACCTATTAAGGCCGACTGATAAATGATAATGTCACCTCACGTATATAATTGCTGTCCATTATTTTAGAGCCACTCATAATTCATGTACACATGACTGACATGTAGCTAATTGGAGATGAAATATGAATCAGACTGTATTTTTTAGGGAAATGTTATATTTCAAGCATTCTATTGAATTGGTTGATTTTTTTTTTTTCTTTTCCTTTATTTCTTCAAAAATTTATTTGGTATGTACCTAATCAAGTAAGCCATATTTTAGAGTTCTAGTGAGACAAAAACCTTAGGTACTGTTAGTTGTTGGTAATGATAAAAGTGCTTGCAATTTATTAAACTTCAATTTATATAAAATGGAAAATCAGAGTCTCATCTAGCCAAAAAAAAAAATAATTCAGAAACCCCTGATGAGGCCTGGTTTGGTGCAAATACTCTCCTGATTTTGGTAAACTGAGAAGCCCAGCAATTTATGGTATACAGTGTAACATTACACAGAAGGGAAACATAGCATTCATTAAATGGACCACCATGAAAAGCTCCATTTTCTGATTCCTTGTGTATGTATATATATATATATATATATATGTGCATCTTGTTGTGGATGGATGGATGACGGTCTCATGGGTATGCTTCCAGAGGAAGCAACAAGAGGTGCCCAAAAGCATGCGTTGGGATTCTTGAAATGCTATCTCATTTTTTATCTACTGCCAACCACTGTTTGTTGTGGGTAAAGAAGGATATGTTTGATGGACTTGTCAAGACTTCTTAATTAGTAGATGGCAGCATACATCATTTAATCGAAATTAGCTCCTGGTCAGAAACAAGAAGAAAGAATTTTATTCTTCTGTCGTCATTTTCAGGGAAGATATACCGGGAAATTGCTTGAGTTTACTTGATGAAGTCATCATCAGTTTCTAGGGAAATTGTTGGAAACTGCATTAAATATATATAAGAACTGAAGTGGTAAGTGATAAACATAAGTACAGAAGTACTTGTGCATGACCCTTATTTCCAGCATTTGGATTCAACGACAAGAAGAACCATAGGAAGATCACATTACATTTATGGTTTTTTTTTTTTTTCATTGAAACCCAATTAACCTATCATGACCCTAAAAACAATTTCTTCCCAGGGAACAGCGGCATTTGGGCAGATATCATTTTTCTCTTCTTCGTGATACCCCCAAAAAAAAATAACGGGTATCCGTCGTCCTTCTCAATCTCAAGAAAGAAACTTCTGACAATAACCCACCTGTACTCTTTACAGTGGCAGTTCTGTAATAATCGTAATGGACGATGGCAGTACAAGTAGTTCACACGACTCATTTTCTACTTCCCCGTCCCGAGACCGATTTGCCCGGGAATCTTGGGCTCTGAAAAACACGGCGAGGTTCCAGAGAAACCCCCAGTTTTGGGGGAAATAACGGGAAGGCCCCAGCTACTGTTCGTCCTGTCCGGGACATTCTCCACTTCCTCTGTGTCTGTCAAATCACGTGACAAGTGCAATGTTGCAAAGGACGAAAAAGAATAAAATAGAGAACAAAGGATCCTCTTCCATGGATGGCTCCTGTGGAGCGGTTCGGTCGGGGAGGAATCCAGCTAATTAAAACAAGGGTTCTGATCAATGGCTGAGTCAGTAATTAAATCAAGAGGAGGTGGTATTTTATATTATATATGTTATTATATATAATAAAAATTTATTAAATTTTTCTTTCTCTTTTTATCTAAAGTATCTAACATATAACCATACATACATAGATATTTACAAAAGAAGTCCTTAAGAGATCATTTAATCTTTGTAAAGTCCCAAAAATACGAGATTTGTTTATAAATTTTGGATTATAATCTTAATTTTTTAAAATTTTATATAATATTAAAAGTATAATAAAATTTAAATTTATAATTTAATAGTTATAGTAATATTTGTTTAAAACTAAAGGAAGTGGGTGGTTGGGTGGGTGAGGGCTGCCATTCACTATGGAAGTATTGTTTGTCCTTCGTTGTTGTTCTTTTCGTTGGAATAGTCAATTAATCTTGATTGCACCTACTAAAAAGTCAAGCAAATGACCATTGCCTCCCACTCCCAGTAGCAAATTAATTAACATTGTAAAATTTGTAGGGTCTGATTGATAATCTATTGATTATTTGAAGAAATAATTTAAAAATAAAAAGGATGAGTAAGGAAACAATTGGGTGGAGTGGGCGACTTGGTTTGTTGACTACTCATTTTATCTCACGAAAATATTGTTTTATCTAGATTTTTCTTCAATCACTAATTTTAAGGGTCTTCATTATTGGAACCAATTTTCTTTTTTAAATAATGATAAGATAGAAATCTATTAGAACATACATCATCTAACGTGCACCTATATACTTCTCTTTTCTTATTAATTTAATATTAGTGATTACTAGAGAAAAGGTACATGCTTCTGTATCAATTCCTTTTAAGGACTAGTGTGCATCTAGATAGCATATTTTCTTGTAAATTTGAAGGACTTTCAATAATATTTTAGAGACCTAACTGTAATTTTTTTGAACCTTTTAAGGACTAGGAAGTAAGTTTTAGTAAATTTTGATACTTAATTGTATTTTTTTGAATGATTTAAGAACCAGAAAAAATTAAGATTTAGTAAGAGAATAGATGTTTATTGTAATTTTTAAATAATTGAAGGTTAGAAAAGTAAATTTTAATAATTTAAGGGACCTTTGATACAATATTTTTGTTAATTATAAGTTATATAATTAAAGTGTGTGTGTGTGTGCGCGTGTGTCCTATATAGGAGTCAGTTTAGTTGCATGCTCTCTTAAATTAGTTATTTTGAAGAAAGATGCAACATTGTGGTTGATTATTAATCTAATGGTTAGTAGTAAAACCACTTATTTTGAAATGAAACTACTAATAGTTTCTCTTTTGGAGGAACAAATTTTTCAATATTTTATTTAATTAAATTTAAGTGTTGTAGTTATTGCATGTGATCCCTACTTGTGAATTTCTAAATAAAATAATTCTTTCCATTAGTTATTAAGGTAGTTTTAATAGGAAAGGTTTAGTTTCTTATCAAAAAATTATAAAAATTATTTTTTAATTGCTTTTTATATTTTTTAAGTTTTATTTTTTGTGTTTTTTTATTTAAATATTTTACATGAATATGACAAATTAAAATTTTTTTATATTAAATTTTGTAACATTAATTTAGTGATATTTTTTACTTTCAGTTTAATATTAATGAATCATATTACAATTTTATCATTCCATAACTATATAATGAAAATCGAATTGTTAGTAATACTATCGTTTTACGATTTCATCCAGTACATATTTTTATTGGTACGATTACTATTTCGTTTTTCGTATCGTTGTTTTGTTATTATTCTACAATACAATCTTGATAGTTTAATTAGTTACGAAATATTGTTCACGGATGTTGTTTTGAAGGTGACTATAATTTCTTATTTTATAAAAGATAGTATCACGAAATTAAATTAAAACATTGGTACTAAATGAAACAGTTATGAAACATTGATACTAAATGAAACATTGATATTAAATGAAACATTATAAACACTAGATAGCATTCCCAAAATCGTAATATTGAAATATATCACTAAACAATTATGGTCCACTAAATAGTTATGATCCACTCCTGGAAAACAGTTATGTTCCACTCCTTCCTCTGAGTCTACAATGAACATCTGCCTCTGCTTCTTCCTTTCCTCCACTTTCGATCTCACCGACCTTGTCTCCCTAAATCTTTGTGAGCTTAACCTTGCCCAGTCTCCCATTGATGGCATCATCGATCTCGACCACAACATCGACAGCGTCATCTAGTCCGCTGCTTAACATAAGATGAGAAATCATATCCAAACGGAAAAACAAATGTTCATGACCATCCAACAATAGGAGAAATTCAAAACCAAATAGAAACAAAGCAAAAGGAGAGCAAGATCGAATTTGAATGGGCGACGGTGTCATAGTAGAGAAATCATGTCTACATAGAAAAATCATTGTTCAAGCACATGCAACAACAAAATAATTCCAAAACCAATATAGAAATAGATCACGAGGGAGGGCAAGATCAATGTAGGAGCAGCGATGACGTCACAGGAGGGGGGGCGCCGTCACAGAGGGGGGCGAGCTCTGGTGCTAAACGTCACGGAATGGGTGTCAACGATTGTAGATCTCTAAGGCAGCGACATCACAGGAGGGGGCGACATGATCACAGAGTGCCGGTTGACGCAGGAAAGGGGTGTGTCAGAGTGCCAGTCAATGCAAGGAGGCGGGTGGCGCATGGAGGTGAGTGGGCGTAGGGAGGGATCGTCGCGGTGTAGGGAGGGGGGTCACTGCAGGGGTGTGTGTCGATGCAGGGGGGTCACCGCAAGGGGTGCTTCTAGGGTTTTGAAGAATGTGGACAGTTGGAGGGGGAAGGAGGGATTTAAATGAATTGATTTTTGAATTTCAAAAAACAAAAAAAACCCGAAACCAGATTTGCTTTGCTTGATGTAAAAGTGGTTTTAAATGTTAAGGGAGCATGCATTAGATCTATACTCTAGAAGCCAGATCAGTTGCATCCTCCCTTAAAATACCTATTAAAACTAATGGAAGATGCAACATAATGGTTAGATTTTAATCTAGTGGTTAGTATTAAAACTACCTATTTTGAAATGAAATCACTAGTGGTTTCTTTTTAGAGAGAAATTTTTTTTTATTTAATTTCATTTAAGTATGGTAGTTATTACTTGTGATCCCTACTTGTTAATTTTCAAATAAAATCATTGTTTCCATTAGTTATTAAGGTTTTTTAAATAGGAAAGGTTTAATTTCTTATCAAAAAATATAAATTTATTTTCGAATTGCTTTATATTTTTGAAGTTTTATTTTTTATATTATTTTTATTTAAATGTTTTAGATGAATATGATAATTTTAATTTTTTATATTACTTTTTTTAATATTAATTTTGTGATTTTTTAAATTTCAATTTAGTATTACTGAATTGAATAAAAATTGTTCTGTACTACTAAATGTTTAGTGTTACTAAATGTTTATTTTTAAATTAGTATTACTGAACTAAATAAAAAATAATTTTATAACTACAATTACATTTAAATAAAAAAATTTCATTGATCAAAAATTCAATATTACTAAAATAATAATGATTTTTTAGGTTAGTATCACTAAACTAAATAGAAAATAGTATTACAACATTTTAGTATTACAAAAAATGAAATCAATGTCTCCTCTATATATGTCGATCTGCTCTTGCTGTCTGCACTCTTTGTTGTAAAAAACCTAGATCCATCCAAAATACTCAAAAAAAATTGAATACAAAATAGTATTACAACATTTAATGAAGCATAATC
>JAMKQA010005608.1:0-22783 GCA_024699735.1 Posidonia australis
ATCTTACGATTCTAAGACAAAAAAAGAGCATCTACTCACAAAGTGAAAACCACATTGTTAGCCACTCAAGGGTTGTATTAAGCAAAATTTCTCTAAGAAAGATTCAACAAACAGAAAAATTGTATCTGTCAAAATCAATTTACGGCAATCCACCTGAATCTCCCCATTGGCAAATATCGAAATATGAGCTTAACTGAGAAGTTTCCAAATTTGCCTCACAGCCTAACTCGAAATCCAAGGAAGATAATATGCCAATTTGTTCCCTCATATTCTAGCAAAGCAAGCAAAGAAACAAACTCAAAGAATTCACCTAATCTAGCATGTGACTTGAAGGATCCTACCAAACCTAATCCCTTCACCATAGCCCACCAACAACTCAATTCCACACTCCAACCCTTTGGGCTTTTGAGTTCCCCACCCATTAAAGTGATTCCCTTCTCAATTGGCACACCCTCCATAATGCCTCCCATTTCCACCACTATCACTCAACTGCCAAATCCATTTCTCCAAAAAGCAAGATTAAAATATAGAAATCTCACAATCCTAAAGCACCCGCAGCCTGGGAACGACAAGCCTCGTTTCAAGCAAACAACTAGAAAGCACTAGCAGAAGATCTTTAGCCACCTTTCCAAAGAAAATTATGCTCGAGTCTACTTGCAACTGAAACAAGGATCCTAAAAATGGAAAGAAAGTAGATTGGAATGTTGAATTGCACCATGGACATTAAAGTCAAATAGCCTATAATTCAATAAAAGAAAATTATGCTCGAGTCTACCTAGACAGATGCCTCTTAAATCGCTCAAGAAAAGATTAAACATGGCAACCTATAATTCAACAACCACCTACACCCACACCAAAAACCAATTTACCAGCGACCAATGCTCCAGCATACCACAGAAAACAATCACCCCTACAAGGTTGAAAGCCACCAACATAAACTGCCCCCCCCCCCCCCTAACATGGGATCCCATCCACACTCAAAGAAACCCTTAAAGCACCCATTAGCAGAATCAATAAAATGCACAACCCAATGCCACCAATTTACCCCAAAACCTACACATGACATCACCTCCTTGTGTCAATGCAAATAACACTATCCATAAGGCTTCTCAAGTTCCAACTCCCAAATGAGTCCATGTTGACCATGAAGGAGACAAGATTCGATGCATTCATGAGCAAACAGGGAACCACCAAAATTTTCAGTTTACTAAGGGCCAATCAAATGATTAGAGGAAGCTATAATGCATTCAATTAAAATATTTTGCCATAATCTGTTAGACTGCATTGAGTAAACTGGTAGTCCTGAAATTCCCCACCTTAACAACCCCAACTTTTTTTGAAATAAAGGTACCGCAAGTGGCATCAACCATGCCAGCATTGCCCTCATTTACATGGAAATCATGAATCATATGCATCACATCCTCCTCTACCAAATCCCAAATCTTCTACAAGAACAAAATTTGGAATCCATTGGGGCACGAGTCCTATCCCTCATTGTCATAAACACAGCCTTCTTAACCTAAATGGCACCAGAACATGATAAAAATTTAGTGTTAATTTTTCACTCAATGGAAATTTTTATTCAATTTATAGTTAAAATAAATTTATTTTGGCATGATTCAACATAATTACAACCTCATACATCATGATAGGAACCAATTTAACACATTTATTGTGAATAAAATCAGCTAATCCTATTGTTTTGTGATCTTAAGTTCTTTACAGCAGTAGAATATTGTGCACCAAATAACTTTCCTATTAGTAGTAGTAGAATTATTAGGTAGATTTTCAAACCATGTATAGGTAGCTTCTCAATGTAGATAATTTCTATATATGTACTACCTATTGTTGTACAATTCTTCTATTTAAGGAGCCAATCAATCACAGCTAGCCTATCAAACCTTACAAGCTAATCTTTTAGTAAAAATGTCTACAAGCGGATCGGAAGATGGAATATAGTCCCGATCATCACTGTATCTCTCGCATAGTGGCAGTCCACCTCAATATGCATGGTCTGTTCATGAAATGCAAGATTATTTGACATAGAAAGCCAAGCTTAATCAAGAGAGACTTGAGCCACTCCATTTCGCAAACAGTCTTGGCCATTGATCGATATTCAACTTCTATACTTAGATACTACATTTTACTTTTTGCTTTTCCATGTGACGAGATTTCCTACAATGTAGGTAAAATAGACAAATGTAGGCTTTTAATCTCTTTTATCACATACATAATTATAGAATCTGAGTAGTTAATCTCAACACGAAGATGTCCATATTTATAGAAGTCCCTCGCCTAGTGTACCTTTAATATAAGTCAACACACGAAGAACTCTTTTCCAATGAACAATCCTTGGTTTATGCATGAATTAACTCAGAAGATTAACTACCTATGAGATATCTAGATGTGTAACTGTCAAATAAATCAATTTCTCAATCATTCTTCTATAATGTCCAACATCTTTGAATAACTCTGAAGTACTGTTGAAAAAATCTAGTTTTTGATCTACTAAGATAGTTTTTGACTTGCAACCCAGGAGTCCAACGTCTAGGAGAATATCTAGGACAAACTTTTTCTGAGATAGAAACATTTCGTCTTTGTTATATGGGTCAGCCCAAGTCTTTGGTGACAAACTTTCTAGTTTTTGATCTACTAAGATAGTTTCTGACTTACAACCCAGGAGTCCAACCTCTAGGAGAATATATAGGACAAACTTTCTCTGAGATAGAAACATTTTGTCTTTGTTACTTTCTCTGATGTAAACTCTATTTCAAGGAAGTATATGGGTCAACCCAAGTCTTTGGTGACAAAAGGCTTTCTAAAATACTCTTTGATCTCTGAGATTTCTATTATATCACTATCTATCAAAAGCATGTCACCTACATACACCACAAGAATTACACTACCATTGCTAAGTCATCTGCCAAACACGAAGTAATCTATTGCACATCGTGGAAAACCTTTCAAAACATGACAAACAATACTCTCCCCCTGTGCAACATGTCTTGAAGGTTACTTCATAAAAACCTGTATAATCAAATTACCATACAAAAAGGCATTTTTAACATCAAGATGGTATATCTCCCAAGCTTGATTGATGGAAATGAATAGCAACAACTGAATAGAGTTCAATCTTGCCATAAGATCTCAGCATAGTCAACACCAATAGTCTACGTGAATCCCATTACAACCAGACGTGCTTTGAATTTATCTAATTTACCTTTTGGTTTGAACTTAATGATATAAACCCAACAACAACCAACAACTGTAGCTCAAAAGGAACAAGTGCCCAACTACTAAGTGCCAAGTGCCCTATGGTACTACTGTTTGTAACTCTTTGTCCATAGAATCCTTCCAATGTGGAATAAGTATAACTTCTTTGTAGTTTCTGCGAATAATCTCAAAAGAAATAGACAAGACAAATTGATGATACACAAGTTGAAAACAATCATAAGAAACGCAAAGGAAAATAGGATGATTAGTGATAGATTATTTACCTTTCGAAATGCAATAGGAACCTAAACGTCAGAAGGAGGCAAATCTGCTGACATAAAGTCAACTTTAGAGCCAAAAGTGGTAGCTATTCCTTAAGACGACAACCATAAGCTTGTAATGGACAAATAGGAGCCATTGAACGACATAAGGTGTCACCAATAGTAGAACTCAAAAGAGGAATAGAAAGAGGAACATGGCCTTGACTAATAATTTGAGTACCAAAAAGAGATGTAGATTTAAAGAATGTAACATCAAAAAAAATGATATATCGTCTAATACGTGAAATGTAGCGCCAATATCCATTTTAAGTCCTAAAATACTCCATAAACAAACAATTGATTGAGAAAGGTGAAAGTTTGTCAACACTTGAAGAAAGATACTACATAAAACAAATAGAACCAAACACCCTAGAAGGTAAGTGAAACACAAGACAATCATGACACAAACTCCTAAAGGGAATGACTAATAAAAATAGCAGAAAACATCTTATTAATAAGGTAGGATGTAGTAAAAACAATGTCAACGTAAAGATACTTGGGAATATTCATTTGAAACATAATTATATGTGTGACATCTAAAATACGCCTATGATTTCTTTTAGTAATGTCATTTTGTTGAGAGGTACGAAGACAAGTAGTTTGATTCAATATCCCCAAAAAGGCACAAAAACTAATAATCTTATTTTGAACAAATTCCAAAACATTATGAATACAAAACAATCGAGGAAAAACAAAAAACAGAAATTTATTTCAATAAAGAATCTTTTGATAACATCAAGTACATGTGCTTTGTCTTTTAGCAAATACATTAAGGAAATTCTAGAAAATCATCAATAAAAACAATGTAATATCTATAGTCAAACACTAACGACACTCGAAGTGGACTCCAAATGTCAAAATAAATTAGCTCAAATGGAGCACAACTAACAATAATAGACTGACAATAAGTAGCACAATAATGCTTACCTAGCAGACAACACTCACAATCAAAACACTCCATAGATATCCACGAACACGCTTGTTGAAACTTGTAAAGAGAAAGATGACCAAGCCAATAGTATGAAGAAACGACTGCAGACTCAAGATGGACGACAAAAGTCCCATGGGAACATCATCTCGAACAAGGACATATAGTCCATCACATTCACAGCCAACTCAATCCTCTTTCCCTTCTACAGACCCTAAAATGTACGATGATATAGAAAGAATTTCATTGGGTTGTTTAAGACTTGACTAATCATACTAATGGAAAGAGATTGATTGGGAACTAGAAATATAAAAGACTTTATCAATAGTAAGTTGGGAAAATACTTGAACAACCCTATGACCCCCAACAAAACATAGGCTACCATCTACTGTAGAAATAGAACAAGCAAAGGATTGACAAGAGAAAGAAGTAAGCTAATCATGAATACCTATCATGTGTGAAGAGAGACCTAAGTCTATTATCCAGGAATTGTCCTTAAAAGTTAGAAAAGCACAAGTACCTGAGATAATGGCATGGGAAGCTGTAGTAAATGACCGGTTGACCTAAAACTACAGAAAACAATCATACTTAGCCTACAGAAAACTATGTTAGGTATGCTAAGATCATACACCACAGGAACTTTCTATCATGACAATCTAAACCCAATCTAGCTTGCCATACTTGTCCAATCATTTTTCGAAGGTATGATTGGTGTGCCTGCTATACTCGCACTTTCGATTTCCATGTCCTCCCTCATAAGCGTCGCCTCTACCACATCCACGACTACGACCTCTAGTGAAATTGACCATAGCAAATTGAACTGAGAGTAAAGTAAAGGTGCTAACAGAGATGTAAAAGGCTCGAGAGAAAATGGAGAGGAACGGAACAGTATCAGCTCCAAAAACATGTCCACGAATCTAGAAAGTGCTATCCAAACAAAAAACAGAGAGAAACTTGACAGCTGCTAATCCATCATGATATTCCCTAAGTGTCTTTGTATCTAGAACTATGAACTAATGAGTGTCCAACTTATCCAAGAGAGTACAAGGTGATGTCTAAACCCTAGTACAGAGCAGCCAACATGCTAAAGCGAGAAGAATTTCTTATAAATCTCAAATACACGGGAGATGTTCTTCTCACATCCATATGTTTCCCTGACGGTGTCCTATATCCTCTTTGCAAGGGTAAGAAATATGACATTTGATGCAATATTTTGCTCCATACTGTTAACAAGTCACAAGATGACTCCATAATCAGTAGAAAACTAGTCACTATTGGAATCCTTCAAGGATGGCAGATCCCCAATGATGTATTTAATTTTCCTATGAGCACCTTGGAACACAGTAAAGGCTTTCACTCACAAAAGGTAGTTTGTACAATTCAGTTTTGCATTTGTACTGCCTAAATTACAGAACCACGTATAACGGGAGGTGTTGGCAAAGTTGGAGATAGAAGACGACACCATGGTGGGCACAAGCAGAGGAAATAGCCAGGTAGTTACATAGAGATCAGCACTTATTTAGGCATAAAACACACTAAACATAGCACACACAGGGTCTCAAAGACGACCATACAACAGTCATGAAGTAACGAACACTTTAGGCAACCTACAACAAGCCTAACGATTAGTGGTTAGGATGAAGGGACCACCGGAAATGGCCTGGCTGGCTGTAAGAAGTCTTAACAGGGATTGTTGAAGGGTTTTGGAGGAGCCAGTAAAACTAGAAGGGGTCAACAATTGTTGTGCATCTCTAAGTGGCCTAATGGTGCTAAAGGGGCCGACAACTATTGCTAGAAAGGCCAATAGTGCTGGAGGGACTAATAGCTGTTGTTGGAAGGGCTGGTGGGGCTGAGACATGCGGCTGGAAGGCCCTACAAGTTCGACAACTGTGTTGGTGGCTAGGGTTTTTTTTTTCTTTTAACCTAAACTCTTGATACCATGTTGAATGTGAAAGGAGAATTAACATTACGAGTAGAGGTCTCCAATATATATATACGAGAGTACACAAATGGATATCCATATAAGATTCATATAAGGATCCATAACACTAACAATGCCATTAAACTTCACAAGATCTAGAAGATTAGCTCTTCTGTGCCTACTTGCAACCTTATGGAAAAATTTTGAGTTTTTATCCCCCACTTTGAACCAGAAAGCACTAGGAATCTGTCTCCAAGCAAACTCATCATGTTTCAACTACTTTTCAAGATCAAGCTTAAGCTGCACCCTTTCTTCTTAACAAACTTGAGTTTAGCACAAAGCTTAAGCTCGAGATTTTCTCCTTGATCATCATTGACACTCTCCCAACTTGACCTATTTCCTCTTTTGACCAAGACTTAATCTTCTTCTTAACAAACTTGAGTTTAGCACAAAGGTTTTTGTTGGCCACATGTGTAAACTCTTGAGATCCCCATTGGCCAGCTTCAATCCACCATCCTTTGAATAGATTGTCAATTAGCAATATCGAACCATGCTACTTCAAACTTAAAAGGACATGAATCCTATTCAAATATAAATATTCAACTTAAAACTAATTGACAATGAGTGGAGCGATCCATCGATATATAATTACAAATCTCAATCTTCATTCTTTTCAATGTGGGACTATTCCAACACTTCTCCTGACTCATGGTAACTTTTAAGTCTAACAAGTATCTCCTTCTGGATTTGGGTGAATGTGCACGGACTTGGACTCATTTGAACCTCTTTTGACTCTAAGTTGAAATATAAACGTCTAATTCAAAATCAAATAGCAATGAGTGAAAGAATCCATTAATATATAACAACATATCCTAATCCTCACTTTTTCTAATGTAGGACTATTCCGGACCCAATCAGTTTCATCATTGGATGACATCAGCTACATATAATCAAAAGTAACTCTTGTCAAATATTGCACTCTAGAACCCAGCCATGATTCATTCCATCCTTCTAATACAAAAACCTCTCAATCTATATGCTAGATTAGGGACCTATGTAAACTAACACCTTGCAATCAATCCTGTTAAATGGAGAGAAACTACTATATTGTTCTATATATCAAAGGATTACAATATCCTAATATATATAAGAAAGCATATACTTAACCCACAAGTAACATATTTAATCGATAACACATAGATCCATATAATGATCCATTTAATCTAACATTTCCCCACAAGCTGAAACATTTAACATGTACAATTTGTTACATAATGATAAGAAGAAAGATAAAAAAAGAAAAAACACCAATAAGATAACCAGATTGTTGCACCAACATATGTGGGTGTGACAGATCCACACAACGAAGACGATGTAGGATCAAAACACAAACGGACAGTCAAACTACTACACCAACATGTGTAGACATGACAGGTCCACACAACAGACGATGTAAGATCTGAAAGTTGTCTAAAATATGAATCTAAACAACTCTCTATCTTTTTCCCTTCTTTTTCTCTCACATCCTCCACCCTTTCCTCTCTTTTTTCCCTTTTTTTCCTACGTTCTCTGTCCAATTTTTTTTCCTTTTTTTTTCATTCTTCTTTCACTCTCTCTTCTCCCTCCTCAATGTGCTTCTTCTTCCTCTTGCTCCATCCCGATGCTCGATCCACCTCCACGGAGGACGTGTTCTAGATGACGACGTTGGACTACTTCGACATCTTTAGGGGTCCTAACGACGTTGATAGAGTGGATCACTGCACAGGAGGGGTTGGACTACCTCTACGGATGGACTGGAAGAGGCAGGAGGCTTCACCAGTGGCCTGGCATACACCAATGAGTCTTGGATTGGCCGATGGCTGGCCTGGAAGGTGCTACCAGCAGCTGGTGACAGCCTAAAGAGGCTGGACAACATTGGCGAAAGGCCTGTAAGGGCTGGACAGCGCTGGCGAAAGGCTTGGAAGGGCTGAACGGGCTACAGGGGTGGCAAACGGCCTAAACGGAGCCGACAGGACTGACGGATGGCTTAGACGGGCCTTACAGGACTGACGTAAGGGCTGAACGAAGCCGATGAAACCCGTAGATGGCCTGAATGGGCCTTGCAGGATTGGCGGGAGGCCTAGACGGCGCCTGCGGAACCCGTGGATGGCCTGGATAGGCCCGACGGCGCTGGCAGACAGCCACATAGGCCTGATGGTGGCTGATGATGACTCTGGATGCGCCGGAATGGACAGCAAGCTGTGCAAGAGGCGGAGACAGACTGGACAGACGACAGCGACGGCAGGAGGTGGCTAGAAATGGGTGGCCGACGGCAAGGACAGTGGCCAGTGCTTGGTGGAAGGGAGAGAAAACTCAGTGGTGTCGGAGGAGGATAAGAAAGGGAAAGTTTTTCCCATGTATTTGCCACCGTAAACGGTAGTGTTGTGACGAAGGTCCACCAGTGGTGGTGGTAGCAACTCTCTCTTTCTCTCAAACCCTAATATTTTTCCTGAACTCTAGTACCATGTTAGATGGAGAGAAACTACTATATTGTTCTATATATCAAAAGATTACAATCTCCTAATATATATAGGAGAACACATACTTAACCCACAAGTAACTTATTTAATGGATAACACATTGATCTACATAAGGATCCATTTAATCTAACAAATCCATTCAAGCTCCCTGATTACATCATTCCCATTCCACTCTTCAACAAGCCTAGTGTCGTTGGAATCACCACCCACATTAACCCTGTCCACCTCAAATTCTTAACCATTCTGAGCAAATTCCATAAGGCATGGTGTCTCAACTACTGACAAGGACAACAAACATTGACAACTCCAAATTCTAGTCCTAAAATTTTGTGCATTAGAACTACAAGAAGTCAAAAATAAAGACCACATTACGTGTGTAACGATATAAAGATTCATCCAAAAAAGTGACAAGACCACCATAGCCACAACACATTCCATAAAAATAAACTTTTGAACACAATTATTTGACAATAAAGTTTACTAAAATAATTATACATTAATAATTAAATAATATAAATGTCATTATCCAATATAGATAAAGTTTACTAAAATAAATCTATTCCTAAATAAATAAAATATTACATACATCAATATTTGATAATAAATTCTAATATAATCATTAAATAAGTAAATTTAAATATTATCATACACCATTATTTGATAATTAAGCTTACTAAAAATCATTCTCTATTTTTAATAATTAAAAAGAATTGTTATATAAAACTATTGAGAGATGTTCCCAATACATGAGATGTATGAAAGCATAATATTCAATCTTAATCGTTTGTTACTGAAATTGAATGGTCGTGGAATAGATACTTTCGAGCCATATTTTTGTGATATATAAGTCGAAACATGGAAATTTGGAAATTTATAAACATGTATTAAGTTTTATTATTATAAAAATGATGTTAGATGAATATACTATGATACCCTTCCTGAAGGATAAACCACAATGATAGTAGACGAGACAAATAAGAACAACAAAAATAACAACAGCAAATGGAGAGGACACAATGACGAGACAATGACGATAGAGGAAGACAATAATAATGCCAACAATAAAAGGAGACGATGACAATGACTAAGGAGGAGAAAGAGGTTAACAATGACAACGACAAACAACGACAACAATGAAGAAAAAGGATGACAATGATGATAATATCGGTAACAAAAAGGGACAACGATGATGGAGGAGGAGGATGACAACATCAACGATGGAGGAGGATGATAATGTAGATGGAGAACGACAATGATGATAAAGGAGGAAGAGCATGACGATAGAAGAGAACGATAATGGGTCGATGACAACTATAGTGGAGGAGAAGGACGATGACGACAATAATGTCAACAATGAAAGATGACGACAATGATGTCAACAATGAAAGATGACGACGATGATGAAGAAGGTGGATGATGATGACATCAATAGTAAAGGACAACGATGATGACGATTGTATAGAGGCAATGACAACAATGTAGAGCAACAACGACGACATTGGTAGTGACGATCATAATGATGATGTTTGGAGGAGAAATGTGAAGACTGAAGTGAATGGTTAAATTTGATGTCATAACACATGTAGAGGTTGAAATGTGGGGTATATTTTTAAATTAAAACTAGATGAAATTACCAAGTATAACAAAAAGTACCACAATCAAATGCATGTTACACTTTTTCATAATTACTTGATAATAAGTTTACTAAAACCATTATCAATCATGTTGAAACCACTAATTTCTTAGAAAGAATTCAAGGAAAGCGAGCATATCAACACCACTGTTACAAAAAGGTATGAATTCAATTGATATCTCAAGGGATAGGTACAGAAATGAATTCTATAAAGCCTATAGACACTTTAAGAAACAGTAAAATTGAATTTCCTATTAAATCATTTCCTTTAATGTTCACAAGCAATTTGATTTGGATGATTAATAGGAAACTGAATTCTCCTCAAATCATTTTGGGTGCTATTTAGGTGCACATACCCCCATTAATCAAAATAAGAAACCATTTATACATAGTTAATGACAAAAAAAGTTCACTTTTGAATCTTCGGGATTTTAACATGCAAAATAGAATTGTCCTCAAGGTACCAAATGCTATTATAATCCCACACTCCATAGGGAAAATACACCAATGAAACCTATTAAACGGATCAAGAACCTTGTTCTTTAGTTGATTAGACATATTAATCTTTACAATGGCCAAGTAATTGTATTATTGCCAATCATTCTCACACCCGAATGAATACTTACAACTGATATCTTGGATATTGTTATTACTCTCACACAAAGTAACTCCCTCAAATTAACAAAACATCTCTCACACTTCAAAATGTAATAGAAAAAGTTTCGTGTTTTTATTCTCCATGAGACTGTGTTATGCTACAATTAATTAGAAAGAAATAACTAAAAGCACAAGTTGAATTTTTAGTTAATAACTCATCATTGTTGCCGTAAAAGTAACACATCATGGTCTTATAAGTTTGTCACATAGTATTGTTAGAATAGCCATACATTGGAAAAAGTGAGAAACTAAATTTATGGTTACATAAAGATGATAGGTCTCTCTACTCATTGTCAATTGGTATCAAGATGGATACCCATATTTAAATATAATATCAAAGCCAAAAGAGACCTAAAGAGATTTAAGTCCACATACATCCATCTATGTCTAAAAGAAACATTTATTGAACTTAAAAGAGATTATAGGTAAGGAAGAGTATTGGAATAACCCCACATTAAAAAAAATGAAGACTAAACTTGTAATTATATATATTTAAATGGACCTCTTACTCATTGTCAATTGGTATCATGGTTCCACAAATCAAGAATTACTAGGTTTCAATGGAAATGTCAGAAGCGTCTCGCTAGAAACTCAATATTTTCAAATCTTTGAAAACATGTGTCGTCTAACACACCCATTTTTTTGTGCCAACACGGGTGTCACAGGTTGCTTCTTCTCAGTGTTGTCTCCTTCTCAATTCTAAGTCTTCTACTCTTCTCTTCTGTTGCTTGCTGCTGCAATAATAATCTTCGAGACATAAGTTCTCTAGTCTTTATGCAAGTAAAGATTTTTCTCCATTACTGAAGACTTGAAGTCCTCTCCAACGTAGAAGATTTTTCTTTAAGTGCATGGGTTCTCTACACGGGTGAAAGTTTTTCTACAATGTTAAAGGCTTGAAGCTGTCTCCTTCCTCTTCTTTTGCAGCAAATTCTATACTTTATTTTTTGGATTTTGCTTTTTTTTCATGTAAATTTACATATGGCACTTAGATTTTAAATATTAAGACTTACATCTTTTGTTTTGATGTAGATCTTAAGTATATTACATAGATGTAGCATAAAATACATAGATCTTAGGCTTTTGTATATAATATTTTTATTTTTTCTTTATTTTTTGTATTTTAAGGTTAATAACTTGATATTACATAGATCTAAATTAATAAAGGTAAAATCCTATAAAATTATTAAAAATCAATAAATAAAAAATCAGTAAAATATAAATATAGATTATTACTTACTTTCGCTTATACTAGAGTTTCAATGTAGATTATTGCGTATTTCAATGCGATACATATTTAGAAAGTCAATCTAAGTAAACTTAAATGTAGATTATTACTTATTTTAGTTTATCCAAGAGTTTCAAATCAAAATTTAAAGTTTTTTGACTACATCTATAAACTTTTATAAATTTACTGTGTTTCCATTGATATTTCCATTAATGTCCGATATGTGATGCGTTTCCTATTTTTGTCGAGCAGAAGTCCAACACAAAACTGACATCTAGAACATTGATTGTTATTAAACTAGATATCCATATTTCAACAAGTATAAATAGCACAAAGTGTGATATCCCAATTCAAAACTTCTATGTCGAAGAAGACCTATATAGCTATTAAACTCAACAACGTAGTCTTCATCTGATGATGGTCATGAAGTTTATTGCACCATGTATATCTCAAGCTTTTCTCTTAATCAAAAATTTCTACAAAGTTGCCTACCTACTAAAAAGCTCAAGCATAGTAGAAACTAGAAGGTTACTTTATTACATAAGAAAAGGCAACAGTAAAGAAAATACATACCCACAGACCCACTGGTAGATATTTTCCACAGAATTTCGTTTCAGCAGCACATTTGTATACCAGTCGGCCCATTCATTATTCTCCTGCAGATCAATAGCAGCCAACATCAATTGCCTTGTTTCAAGAAAAAGAAACAATCATTCTGTAAACAGCCTAAATTCTTTTATCGTTTAGCATGATGCTTCAAACAAAGCTGTCTATGGGCTGAACAATTTGTGTCAAAAGAACTAGTCTACCAGCAGAGTAAATGTCGGAAGGAAAAAACCACTACCACCAATGCAAAAGAAAAAAAACTACAATGCAAGGCTCACAACACCCATCTCATTGATCTCAATATCTTTTGTAAGAAAGATACGAACTTTCATTATATACAATTGAAAACAAGATTTCCATGTCATTCACTAATGAGAATTACATAGTATAAATATACAACAACAAACGGGTAAACGGATCAGGGTCCATTTATCCAACACTCCCCCTCAAGTTGGAAGGTATGTATCGAACATTCCCAGCCTGATACAAAAATTGTTAAATACTCCAACACTAAGACTCTTAGTAAAGATGTCGGCAGTTTGGTCAGAAGACCGAGTGTATGGCGTGGCGTGCATACAAGCCCACATTCCACCAACTCTCGAATATAATGACAATCAATCTCAATGTGTTTAGTTCTCTCATGGAACGTATCATTGCAGCCGATGCAGATGGCGGCCTGGTTGTCGCAGTGCATTACCATAGGAGTGGACACCTGAACACCTAACTCAGTCAAGAGGGATCGAAGTCACATCAACTCACTGGCAGTCTAGGACATGGCTCTGTATTCTGCCTCTGCACTAGACTTAGATGTCACATTCTGCTTTTTACTCCTCCATGTCACCAAATTACCTCCAACATAGGTACAATATCTTGAGATTGACCTCCGATCACCTTGACTACCTCCATAACTGGAATCTGTGTATGCAATAACATTGAGATGAACATTGTCTGACATCAACCCTTTTCCTGGATTGCTTTTCAAGTAGGAAAGCACACGTAAGGCACCATGCCAATGAACCTCCTTTGGCTTCTGCATAAACTGACTCAAGAGTCCAACAACATAAGATATGTCTGGCCTAGTAACAGTTAAGTAAATGAGCTTACCAACCAATCGTCTGTACTGACTTGGATCACTATAACACTCTGAGAACTCCCAAAAGGGAGGTTTAGCCATAACGGGAGTGTATTCTAGTTTACATCCTGTAAGACCTGTTTCTTTCAACAAATCCAAAACATATTTTCTTTGGGAGAGAATCATCTTCTGTTTAGCGTATGCAAACTCGATCCCTAGAAAGTATCTGGGTCTGCCCATGTCTCTAATATCAAAATGTCCTGAGAGCACTGCTTTGACTGACTTGACTCCATCAACATCATCACCTGTCACTAAAATGTCATCGACGTACACAGCCAAAATAATATAACCAGAAGGACCCTTTCGAATGAAGATAGAATTGTCAACGGCACATTTCTTGAACCCAAACATCACCATCACAGAACTAAGTTTGGCATACCAGGAACGAGGGCTTTGTTTCAGACCATAGAGAGTTTTCTGTAAGTGACACACTTGATTCTCCTCCGGAGCAACATACCCAGGAGGTTACAAATGTAGACGTCCTCCTCCAGATCACCATAGAGGAGGGTAATACGGACATCCAGCTGAGAAAGGGACCAACGCCGATTAACAACAAGGGACAGGAGAACGCGAATAAAGTGCAAGCGGGCCACCGGAGCAAAGGTTTCAACATAGTCCAACCTGTGAGTTTGCGTAAAACCACGAGCAACTAGACAGACTTTGTAGCGGTCAATGCTACCATCGGGGCGATGCTTGACAGTGAAGATCCACCGACACCCAACAACCAAAGTATCCGACAGGCGAGAAACCACCGTCCATGTCCAACGAGTAAGTAGTGCCTGCATTTCAACATCCATCGCATGCTCCCAATGGGGAAGAGTAAGCGCCTCATAATGATCCTTAGGAATTGATTCAAAGGAAAGAGAAAGGGCAAACCGCTTGTAAGAAGAGGAAAGGATAGCGTAGGAAAGGGAGTGAGAAAGAAAGTGCTGGGTGGAGTCACGAGTACCTTTGCAAAGGGCGATGGGCAGATCAAGAGACGGATCTACAGTCGAACAAGGAAAGCCAGTAGTCAGGGCGGGAGGTTGTCCAAGAGGACGTCGTCACTGATAGACCTACAAACATGGAGGCGCCCGAGGAGGTGATTGCTCTACAGGTGGCACACAGGGAGGACCAGAAGAGGGAACCAGTGGAGGAAGGGGGGTGGCCTCAATGGAAGGAGAGGGAGCAGAGGAGCCGGAGAAAAAGAGGGTATCCTCAAGAAAAACAACATCAGCGGAGACAAGATATCTATGAGATAAAGGATAAAAACACCGATACCCCTTTTGGGTGCGAGGATAACCCAGAAAGACACAACGAAGGGAGCGGGGTGACAACTTATCAAGTCCAACGGTTAAATCCTTGACAAAGGTTGTACACCCAAAAACTTTTGGAGGAAGAGAGAACAGCTCTTGCCGAGGAGAAAGCCGCTGAACGGGAATAGCACCACCTAACGGAGCAGCAGGCATGCAGTTAATGAGAAAGGCCGCAATCAAAACCGCATCGGACCAAAAAAGACTTAGGAACATGCATCTCAACCAACAGGGTGCGAGCGACATTGAGGATGTGTCGATGCTTTCGCTCAGCCACACCATTTTGTTGAGAAGTATGAGCGCATGTGGTCTGATGGATAGTGCCACGCTCAGAACATAAGGAGGCAACGGCAGACTGAACAAACTCAAGGGCATTATCAGTACGAAACAATTTAGGAGTAGTGGCAAACTGAGTACGAATTTCATTAAAATAGCGAAGAATTACATCAAGAACATGTTGACGATTCTTTAACAAGTACACCCAGGAAACCCGAGAAAAATCGTCAACAAAGATAATATAGTAACGAAAACCACCAACAGAGGTAACCCTAAACCGGCCCAAACATCACAATGAACTAAATCAAAAGTATGAGACACAGACAACAACTGACGACTAGGGTAAGTGGCACGAGACTGCTTACCCAGAATACAAGACTGACAGGTAAATGGGTGAAGAGACACAGACGAAAGGACTTCACAAAGCCGACGCAAGGGAGGATGACCCAAACAGCGATGCCACAGCAAAGAGGAATCACCAGACGTCGCAAACGAGACCAATCCGCGAGTAACGCCATCCTGCACCAAGATGTAAACGCCCCGACCCTACTCAAAGCCCAAGCCAATCCTCTTACCCGTCTGCAAATCATGAAATGTACAATGAAATGGGTAAAAAATGACAAAGCAATATAAGTATTTCGTGATGGCACTGATGGATAAGAGATTAACAGGAAAATTAGGAATATACAACACTTTTTCCAGAAAAATATCCTTGGTGAGGGAAGTGGTCCCTTCTCCAGAAATAGCACAACTACAGCCATCAACAAGGGCAACAGAATGAATATTTGCACAATGAGTGAGGCGATAAAAAAGAGAGCGATTACCCGAGATGTGATGGGAGGCGCCTGAATCAACAATCCAAGTATCACTAGAGGTGGATGTATGAGCAGAAGGCATACCATTGGAGAAGACATAAGCAACAGTAGCCTCACTGTTTTGTTGAGCGCGAAGTATCATAAGTTCATCAAAATCAGCCTGAGTGATCTGCACGAGCGAAGGGACAGCAACGGCAGAATCGGGGGCCGAAGGTAGGGCTGGGGATGACGCCAAGTGCATGGAGGGAGTAGGCGCCAGACGTCCAAACTTTGCCCAACACCTATCCGAGGGTTGGTTCAGACGGCCACAATGGACGCACGGAGTGCGGGGGTGGGAAGACCGTCCACCAGTGCGCGTGTGGCCACCAGAAGCACCGCTAGTGCGTGGGGAAGAAGGGAGGAGGCCTTTACGAGCAGTCGCCTGTGCCGCCAAGGCAGAAGAGTCGACGGATGTCTGTGAGACAGTAGGGCTGGAGGTCGCCGCAGTCAGTCGAAGAACCCGGTTGAAAGTCGTCTGCAAGGACGGTATGGAGTCGACGGTGAGGATTTGCTCGTGAATCTGAGACGCGAGGACCGAGCAAAGGCCGGTGAGAAAGAGAGTGACACCGAGCTCCTCCCGATACCTGCGTTGGGTCGCCAACTCCGGAGTACAAGGCTGGAAAAGGTCGAGGTCATCAAGGAGAGCACGAAGACGGTTGTAGTAGGTCTGAACCGTCGACTCCCCCTGACGATGGGAGAGGAGAAGCTCATATGTTTCACAGACACGAGCGATGCCGTTGTCAGCTCCGTAAGTGGCCCGGAGAGTCTCCCACACACGACACGCCGGATGAAGACGGGCGATGCTGTGGGCAATGGGTTCGTCCACACTGTTGATGATCCACGATATCACAGCGAAGTCCGCAGCACGCCAGGTCGCATAGTCGACAGCCTTGGAGTCCAGAGGGTTACCGAAAAGGTGATATTCACGCATTTGAGGGAGAACAAAGGTCTCAAACGCATTAACCCAACGATGATAGTTGGTCTCATTGAGCTTCACTCCTGTCACAGTGAGCTTGCAAACCCACGAGGAAGATGGCAGCTCCATGAGGAGACAAAACGGTTGGGACTTTGGCAGGCAAGTCTGGCAGGAAGTAGGAAGCAGACCGACGGGCACGTCCGACGAAAGAACGTCCATGCCGTACACGGCAGGAGGGAGGGCGACGACGACAACGCGAAGGGCTGCACAAACGGCGTCGCAGGAAGAGGCTACCAGTACGAGAGACGGCGGAGCAGGGCACAGTGCGGAAGGAAGGACATGCGAGGGGCACGCGTAGGAAAGAGGGGGGACCGTCAGGAGAGACGGCAAAGGCAGGCCACCGACGCCAACGACAGAAGAGAGGAGAGGGAGGGTTAGGGAAAACCTAGCTCAGATACCAAGTTGAAAACAAGATTTCCCAATCATTCACTAATGGGAATTACATAGTATAAATATACAACAATAAACGGCTAAACGGATCAGGGTCCATTTATCCAACATATACAAAATTCAAAAAACATATCTCCATACAAAGTGAAGGAGAAAGATCCCAACCTAAACACTCTCTAAAGGAAAAGCCCCACCCATCAAGGCCCATGAGATATTCTCCTATCTACTAATAATACAACAGAAATAATTATAATTGACAGAAATAAACGTGATTATTTTCATCTCTCCAGAACAGTCACATCTATGTAGCACTGTCAAAATAAAGATCTAATTTACCATTACAGCTCAGATTTCATTATGACTGATGCATAAAAACATGATCAATGTCCTCTTGCTTAGCTTGTCAAAGGACTTAAGAAACATGCATGTTCTCAACTCTGTACCTTCATCAACAGCCACCAGCACACTGGCCCCTGGGTTAAGAATGAACTTTTCAGAGGAGACCTCACAGAAGGAAAAGGATGAATAACAGCACCCAACTCTTCAGCTTGCCAGCCAACTAAATGCAAGCACCCAGCCTTAACGTAATAACAAGTACCCAACAAGTACCATCAGGACACCATTCATCAGTTTGGTCAACTGAAGTTCTCCTACATCATGTCCCATGCACCTTGTTGATTATTACAGGAAAGAAGAGTTTATGGCTTCTGCCTCAAAGCCTGTCTCCCAAAAAGTATCCATCAATCTCATAAGGTTGTCCAAAACAAGATTCCTTTGAATTGGAAAACATTAATTGAAATCCATCTAGTTCCAGTGCATTCTCCCATTTCATTACCTTTATAACACCATACACTTCTACACAAAACCTGCAACAAAGGTTGTTTGCCTCCTCAAATGACAAACTAGGCTGACATTTTCACCTCATGCTGGCAGACCAAGTGTTGAGATTAGAGGAGAATAATAGAGTCTAACGTTATTTAATATTAAAGAGTTACATATTTATATTTGTGAGGAACGAGACTTGTAGTTATATATAGATGAATCCCTCTACTCATTGTCAATTGATTTTGAATTGAATATCCATATTTCTAATATGATATCAGAGCCAAAAAAGACCTAAATGGGTCCAAGTCCACACACATCCACCTATGTTTAAAAAAACCACTTGTTGGACCTAAAATAGACCACAAGTGAGAGGTAGTGTTGGAATAATCCCACATTAAAAAAATGAAGACTGAAACTTGTAGTTATATATAGATGGACTCCTCTACTCATTGTCAATTGATTTTGAGTTGGTTGTCTATATTTCTAACAATATGAGTTAAAAAATACCTTAAACTAAATGGATATCTAATAACCCAATAACCCACAACACCTAACGCAGAATAAGAAGATAACTCTAACACAACCTCTTAAGTTAAAACATACATATCAACTAGTCCCAATTTGGTACATAAAGACTTAAAACCAACACTCAATCCCTTCGTGAAGACACCAACCAACTACTCAGATGATTAAGTATAGGAGGTAGAGGTAACTCCTTTCATCACCACATCCCAGACATAATAACAGTCGACCTCAATATACTTAGTGTGTTTATAAAAAGTAAGATTATTGATAATAAAAATAACTACTTGATTGTCACAGTACATTGGCATTAGCATCTCAGTTGACAAACAAAACTCAGATAGGAGGGATCTGATCTACATCATCTCACACACTGTTTGTGCCATGGACCTATATTCTACCTCTATACTAGATCGTGATACCATATTCCGCTTTTTGCTGCACCACATGACAAGATTCTCTCCCACATAAGTACAAAAGTCAAATGTGGACTTCCTATCTCCTTGATCTCCAACATATCCTGAATCTCAATACACCATAACATTCACATGGCCATTTTTCTAGTAGATAAAACCTCTACCTAGAGTATTTTTGACATACGAAAGAACACGTAGAGCTCTACTCTCGTATATCTTTCTAGGTTCATGCATAAACTAACTCAGTAAACTGGCTGCATAGGAAATGTTTGATCGAGTCATTATCAAATAGATAAACTTGCCAATCAACCTCCTATACTGATTCGAGTCCTCTAACAACTCTGAACTAGTATCCCAGAAGGGTGAAGACTGCTTAATAGAAATACTCTCTAGTTTGCATTCCAAAAGACCTGTCTTCTGACAAAGGTCAAGTACATACTTCTTCTGAGATAACATCATTTTTCCAATTACATAAGCAAACTCTATATCAAGAAAATACCTCGACTTTCCTATGTCCATAGTGACAAAGTGTGTCCTAAGGTATTCTTTCACTTCTTTTATGTCCAATTTGTCATTACCAATTACTAGAATATCATCAACATAAACTACAAACAACACATATCCACGATTAGTCTTCCTATAGAAAACTAAGTGATCAACAGTACACCTCTAGAAGTCCCTATTCAACATCACTTTGCTGAATTTTTTAAACCATACTCTGGAACTTTGTTTTAAATCATAAATCGCCATCTTTAGCTTACAGACTTTGTCCTCTCACTGAGCAACATACCCTAAAGGTTACTCTATAAGCATACACTCAGTTAGATCACCATATAGGAATGCATTCTTAATATCTGACTGACATAGTTCCCAAGAATTATTGATAGCAATAGACAAAATCACCTTAATAGAGTTGAGATGGACAAGGAGAATGTCTGGTCATAATAAATTCAGTGTGTCTACGTGAATCTCAAGCCACCAATCTAGCTTTGTAGCAGTCAATGGTGTCGTTAGCTCTGTACTTGACAATGTAAACCCAACGACAAGTCGCTACATCGGCTCCAACAGGACGGATCACCAACTTCCACGTGCCACGAGCTGCTAATGCAGCAACCTCCTCATCCATTACTACCTTCCATTGTGGAAGAATACCATCTAATGATTCCTAAGAATAGATTCAGAAGAGAAAGACAAGGTAAAGACGTGGAAACAAGGATGAAAGGATTCATAAGACATAAATTGGAAATTGGATGAATAATGGAATAACAACTACCTTTTCGTAGAACAATAGGAAGATCTAAGTCACTTAAAGGCGGATTTGCATTCGCAGAAGAGACCAATTCAACCATGGGACGCACTGGTGGTTCCTCACGGTGCCGATATACCTACAAGGGACGAAAGGAGTCTGATGGACCAACAATGGTGTCCCGTGAATCTCCAATAAGAGGCTCAACAACAGATAGAAAAGGAATACTTACCCATAGTCACAGAATCCCCAGAATAACTCATAAACTCAAAATAAACAACATCAGTAGACACAAAATATCGACCAGACGGAGGATGAAAATACTGAAACTCACACTAAATTCTCAAGTATCCCACAAAAACACACTTTATAACTCTGAAGGATAATTTATCAAGTCCAGGGGAGAGATCTCGGAGGCATCCTCCAGTCAACCCGCTAACCTATCTTGCCACAGTAAGTGCGACGAAGGCATCCTCCAGTATCAGTACGACCACAACCACCTCCACAAGAACCATTGCGTCCTATACCACGTGTAGCTGCCATAGTGGACTAATCAGAGACAAGAGAAGGAGTAGCAGTAGAGATACACAGAGCACGAGTAAATGTCGTCTGCAAATCTGGTACATTATTAGCTCCTAATATCTATCTCTTGAACTGAGAATTGAGCATCGTAGACAGGCTAAAAAGATAGAACACCACAGTTAGCTCGTCACGATATTGTCTCATATGAGTGATGTCAGCAGTCAAGGACTGGTATACCTCAAACCCATCCAGTAAGGCCCTTAATAATGTAAAATGCTCTGGAATAGACTGATCCCCTTGACAGAGAGTGAACAACTGTTCATATACCTCAAAGACTCTAGAAATATTCTTTTCATGACCATAAGTGAGACATAAGTTATCTATCTCTTGAACTGAGAATTGAGCATCGTAGACAGGCTAAAAAGATAGAACGCCACAGTTAGCTCGTCACGATACTGTCTCATATGAGTGATGTCAGCAGTCAAGGACTGGTATACCTCAAACCCATCCAGTAAGGCCCTTAATAATGTAAAATGCTCTGGAATAGACCGATCCCCTTGACAGAGAGTGAACAACTGTTCATATACCTCAAAGACTCTAGAAATATTCTTTTCATGACCATAACTGAGACATAAGGTATCTCATATCTTTTTAGCAAAGCTCAACATCATAACTCCCTTAGCAACAATAAGCTCCATACTATTGACCATTCAAGAAACAATGACTGCATCATCCATGAACCAATCATCATATGTAACGTCCTTACTATCTGGAGGAGGTTTGGTGAAATAACTGATTTTACGATAAATGCCACAAAACTTTGTGTCCAAAGTAAATAATTTTTGCCATTCAGTTTTTCAGAAGTTCCACTGAAGTACTTTACTAAAGATTCACATGTAGTCGTTATAAAAAGAATAATCTATGGTCTGATTTTGCTATATAAGTGAAGAACACAACATGATTTGACGTAGAGACGGCAAAAAACAACTCACAATTGCCTACCAAAACACCAACACGAAGTCTGGAGGCACAAACACATGTGGATATCATGTATCCACACACATACGAGGAAGAGGACACAGGAGAGGGCCTACACTATGGTTGGTGACATCGAACGGTGGCAACAGGGTGTTGGACTGCCCTTCCAGCAAGTCTAAGTGCCACATACGCCCCCTACTATTGTTACAGTGGCAGCCGACAATGGTTGATGGAGGCTGGGATGGCTACGAAAGGCCTGGAGGAGGAGAACACCGGTGGGAGGTGTCACTGGAGCAGCCGACAACAACAGGCAACAGCGGATCTGACGACAG
>JAMKQA010005609.1:0-36233 GCA_024699735.1 Posidonia australis
ATAACTTAACCTTTAAAGGGGAGTGACTCTTCCAAATACTTTGAAAGAAAACATTTCGTAATCCCCCATCATTAATCAAATTATAAGCAGCTTTGACAGAAAAGGACTTAGAAGGAGTCCAATGGAAATTATCCTCTATAGAATTAAGAGAAATGGACTGCAAGATAGCCCCAAATTCTTCCAACTGTTGCTGAAGCACATTAAGATTATAGCCCTCACCATGAAGAGGCAAAAACAATCTGTTAAAATCACTGTGAAACAGATTCAAAGTTTTCTTAATGGAAGCTTTTTTAAACCTAGCCACAGCATACAGTTCAGGGTATAATAAACAGAGGGGCTTGTCGTGTACCATGACTGTCTCCAAAAGATACACTTTAAACCATTGCCCACAGAAGCCTTAGAAAAACATGTGAAAAAAATGAAATCTTTTTTGATATGTCTCCATAAAGGAGAACAGCAGGAGGATACTTTGTTTAGAATCGCCCCAGGCCCCTTGTGTAGATATTTAGCATGGAGTAGGGATTTCCAAACAGGGCTGCAATTGCTATTAAAAAACTGCCAACTGAGTTTAGCTTTAAGAGCAGCTCCCATACTTCTCAGATTCTTAATCCCCCTTCCCTTTTCATTTTTACTTCTACAAATATTAGCCCATCTGATAAGGTGAATGCCTTTATTAGTGGAAGATTTAGCATTCCAAAGAAAATTGCTTCTCAAACTGTCCAGTTTCTTCTCTATCTTCCTGGGAATATGAAGCACGGTTAAAAAATATGTGGGCATGGCTGAAAGAACCGCATTGACCAGGACCAGCCTTCCCCCTAAAGATAACTGCCTGGCCTTCCAGGAAGAAAGTTCATTAGAAACTTTCTCAATGACAGGAGCCCAACTAGTGCAATTTGCTGGTTTGTAGTGCAAAGGCAGACCTAGGTAGGTAATAGGGAGATCAGCCTTGGCACAGCCCATAATGTCACAGGAAGCCAGAATATCTTCCTGGGAAACCCCCACACCAGTCAATGAAGATTTTGAAAAATTGATTTTTAACCCAGATACACTTTGAAAACAACAAAGGATCCTTTTGATATTGATAAGATTTTCAGAGTATGCAGGTAAAAAAAGCAATGTGTCATCTTCATATTGCAGATTAAAAATGGAAGGGCCTCCATGGGGGAAATTAATCCCAGAAATTAAATTGTTCCTTCTAGCCATCTGAAACATGCCATGAAGAACATTGGAAGCAATTATGAATAATAAAGGGGATAGTGGGTCTCCCTGCCTTAAACCATTGGATGCCCCAAAGAAACCTTTAGGTGTGCCATTAATTAGCACAGAAAATTTGGCAGATGATATGCACATATGGATCCAGGAAATCCATCTCTCTCCAAAACCCATACCAGCTAGAGTGTCTAATAAGAAATTCCATTTGATGTTGTCAAATGCTTTCTCAAAATCAATTTTCAAAATGTACCCCCTTGATATTTTGATTATGCATAAGATGTAATGTTTCTTGAGCCACCAGGAAGCAGTCCACTATGGATCTCCCAGGTAAGAAAGCATACTGAGAGGAGTCCAGAACCTTATGCAACATAGGGGTCAATCTAACAGCCAAGGTCTTGGTAATGATTTTGAATAGGCTGTTAACTAGACTAATGGGTCTGAATTCTTTGATGGTATTAGCCCCAACTTTTTTGGGAATGAGTGCCAAAAAGGTTTGGTTTATTGGGGCCAGAAAACCAGGATCATGTGCATAGTAGAAGGATTGGAACACGGCTATAAGATCATTCTTCATAACCTCCCAGAATTGCTGGAAGAAGAACAGAGGATAGCCATCAGGTCCAGGAGATTTTTCACCAGCTAAGTGAAAAACAGAGTATTTTATCTCTGTTTCCTCAAAAGGTCCCTCTAACAAAGCAGGGAATGATATCTTATTTACAATTAAGGTGTCCCAACAAAGGGATTGTTGTGGACAGGGGGCCTTATTGAATAACAAAGTGAAGTGCTCCTCAATGGCCCTGCTAATCTCTCTGTGGGAGTAGCACATACTGTCATTAATATATAATGAGGTAATGGAATTAGCCCTTCTATGGCCTTTAACCATATTGTGAAAGAAAGAGGTATTGAAGTCCCCCTCTTTTAACCACAATATTCTTGACTTTTGCCTCCAATATAACTCTTGTTCTTTAAGTAGATTCAAGTGTTCAATCCTCAGTTTCTTTTTCAGACTCCAATTAATGGGGATATTATTCTCATCTTGCATATCCAAATTCAAGATTTGAGTCTTAATAGCTCTAAGTCTGCTGGTTCTGATCCCCTTAATAGGAATAATCCAATCCTTAATAAGAGCTTTCAGCTTCTTAAGTTTAAGACTGAAAAGGGATACAGGAGTACACATTGAGAAAGGGAACTCAATGTGAGTCCAGAAATCTTTAATCTGGGCCTCAATTCCTGAGTTTAGTAGCCAAGATTTGTAGAACCTAAATGGGTGTGAGCCCCAATTTGGGGCCACAGTATCAAGTAGGATAGGTATGTGGTCAGAGATAATTCTAGCTCTGCCAGTACACATAGCATCAGGGAAGTTCCCTGACCAACCAGGAGATATGAGGAAACGATCCAACTTTACTAAAGTTGGGTTCTCCTGGAAATTAGACCATGTGTAGGAGAAGTTATTAGGAGAGAGGTCTATAAGAGTTAATTGATTAATGAGTCCATTAAAGCCATCCATATGGCTGTTGGAATTAGTGGGATGGGAATACTCAGTGGGATGGGAATAACAACATATTCTCTTACAATAAAAATCATAAAGTAACTAAAGCATAATTAACAAACTGATACCAGTAGCGGTTGAAATATAAATAAAGTCTCTAAAGTAAATTATTATAAAAATATCCTTACTAACTCAACCTGAACGTTATTGTGACTTCTTGATTTGCTCGTAGAGCAAATTTTTTGCTTTTCGTGGTTTAACTTCTCTACCGTGAACCTTTTTTGGAACTCTGTATCTATGGAAAAAAGATTATAGAGTCCATTCCACCTAATTTTAACATTACATAACAATATATATGTTAATTCCTATATATACAACAATAAACACAACTTCAATTTTGTATAAATATTAATTACCTTTCTTGTGTACACTAATGTAGAGGAAATGCCTTGGCTGCCTGATAATCATCGTGAAACTCAGGACATTTTGCCAATGCATCTATCCGTACCCTATAGTAAATATCATTCATCCTTTTCTTAATTAATTTTGTAAAAGACACACGATAATCCTCTTTGGTACATCCAGGTGAAACTGTAAACTTGCTCTGTATAAATCCAACATCATTATTGATCTAATATACTAACTGTTCAAATTAAAGATAAAGATTATTTATTACCAATAGCGCAACAAACATTCTTTCTTTCTCATCTGAATGCAAATGCAACCACCAGCATTCCTCCACACTGCACTCCTCCACACCACCTGAACCCATCGTCAATGGGCCCGCCTGAACCACCAAGTCCCCCACCATCGAGCAAGCACACAAAAGAGGAGGAGAGGAAATAACATAGGAAAAAAAGAAAGAAAAGGGGGGAGAGTATCTCAGAGCCCGACGAAGAGCCCTCCTCCGTCCACTACTAGAGAGTCCTGTCCATTGCCGGCCTTCACCTGCAACCTACTGCAACCGCTGGCTCGCCCTCTCCGTCGCACCCACTGCACGCACCCTTATGGTGCACCTCCACCGATCTCTTGTTGCTATCACAAACTCCAACCAGGGAGGGAACGAGGTGGATAAGGAGGGGAGGAGAAGAAGGAGGAGGAGGAGGACGGGGCAGGGAAGGGAGGAGATGGAGGAGGAGGAGGAGGAAAGGAGGAAGATGAGGCCGAGGAGGAGGAGGAGGAGGCAGGGAGGGAACGTAGTGGTCACTTGGGGAAGAAGAGGGGTACTCAGGGAGGACGGGGCAAATTTCATTGAAATTCCATGGGGAGGGGTAGGAAATGAGAAGGGTTGTGGTTTATAAAGTATGGAAAGTAAAGGAATTGAGTTTCCTTTGAAATCATTTCATGTTAAGTGCACAAATACCCTTATTTTGTATGATCAATAGAAAATGAGATTCCTATCAAATCATTTCCTGTACTTTCTGGTGCACAAACTGCAGCAAGACTTGACACAGTCTTACAGTCTATTATGTCAAATTTCTCAAGCAGCTAAACAATATACTTTGATTGACTCATAGTAAGTTCAGATTCAAACCTTGTAATACTTATTCCCATGAAGTATGATAAAGCCCCCATGTTTTTCATATTAAAAGAAAGACTCAAGCTACTTATTAGTTGATCACTAATCTCGGGAGAATTTCTAGTTATTATGATGTCATCCACTTACAACAAAAGATATAACTTGACTAATCTTGTAGCATAAATGAACAAGGAAGGATCTGAACTTGATATAACAAATCCAAGTTCAATCAATCTACTGGTAAATTTCTCATACCATGTCCTAGGAGTTTGTTTAAAGTCATAGATTGATTTTAGCATTTTGCAAATATGATTAGGTTTCATGCTATCATGATATCCTTGAGGTTGAGACATACAAACCTCTTCTTTTAATTCTCCATGAAGAAAAGTACACTCTACATCCAGTTGTCTCAACTGCTAGCTAAATGTCATTGCTAATGATAGAAATAATCTCATAGTGGTATGCTTAACTACAGGACTAAATGACTATATGAAATCCACACCAGGCTATTGTAAATATCCCTTAACAACAAGTCTAGCTTTATACTTATTAATAGAACCATCAGTATTTGTTTTCAAACTATAAACCCACTTGCAATTAACTATATTCATCTTAGGACCAGATGGTACGAGATCCAGATACCTTGCTGTTGGAGAGAATTGAATTCATTATCCATAACTTGTCTCCAACATCGATGTTTTACAGCTTGAGAGTAACATGTAGGTTTAGGGACAGACTGATGTGAAAAGGCAATAGAAACAAGATGTTTGGTATTGTGATAAATCTTCTTTTTAAAAATACTAGATTTAGACCTAGTAGTCATAGGATGAATATTGGAATTGGTTTTGGTTTGAATGGTAGGAATATCAGTAACGGGGGCAAAACAAAAGAAGAATTGGATGAATTGGAAGAACCAAAATCTAGGGAAGAGGCCAAGGGAAAAATTGAGACAAAATCAGTGGGAACCAAATTGGAATTAGAGTTTATGACAGAAACAACAAAACATTGATCCGGAGTAAGGGAATCACTAGTACAGGAGGTCAATAAGGAAGTAAAAGGAAAGGATAATTCATCAAACTTGGCATGTTTGGAAATGTAGATTCTACGTGAGTCAATAGACAAACATTTATATCCTTTATGAGAAGTAGAATAACCTAGAAAAACACGTGGTTTGGATTTAAATTCAAGTTTGGTAGTTCTATAAGAAGAAAGCTGAGGAAAACAAAGACAGCCAAATACCCTGAGATGAGTGTAGTATGGGAATCTTTGAAAATGGAGTTCAAAAGGAGATTTCCAGGATATAGAAGACAAGGGCATTCGGTTAATCAAATATACAACTATGTGAAATGCTTCAAACTAGTATATAGAAGATACCTTAGAATGAGCTAAATGTGTAAGACCTGTTTCAAAGATGTGGATATGCTTCCTCTCAACCACTCCATTTTGCTCTAGAGTATCTGGATAGGAAACTTGATGAATAATACCAAGTTGTTGTAGAGACCTTGAGAAACTCAAACTTGTGTACTCTCCCCCACCATATGTTCTCAACACCTTTATCTTTGTATCAAACAAATTCTCCACTTGTGGCTTAAAGGCAAAGAAAATATCATTAAAATCAAACTTGTATTTCATAGGGAATAACCAAGTATATCTAGAAAAATCATCCACTATTATTACATAATACTTGAAGCCATTACTAGTGATTTTAGAAGCTAGTCCCCAGACATCATTATGCAACAATTCTAAAGGCTTAATGGATTTAGAAGTAGAAAATAAAAAAGGTAGTTTATGATACTTACCAAGAGCACATGAAGTACATAAACTTTTCTTGACTTTTTTAACAACTTTCAAAGATGATAAAATAGCTAACTAGATTTCAGAAGAAGGATGCCCTAATTGCTTGTGCCAAACATCAGAAAAGGTAATTGTATGAGCAAGAGAAATCTTCTTAACTATTGATTCATCATCGGCAACTGTAGTAGGCGAATGTAATCATATAGAATACATTCCTTCTTCAATTTGACCTTTGTAAAGGCTTTTATTCGATCTCTTCTCCTTGATAGAAAAACAAAGGTCATCAAATTGAAAATAGCAATTATTATCTCTAGAAAACTTTTTTACTGATATCAGATTACAAAATGCTTTAGGACAATATAAAATATCTTTCACACAAAACTTCTTTTTGCCAGAATGTAAAAAAGAGTTGCCAATATGTGATATACGTAGATGTTGTCCATTCCCCACCTTAACTGAATTAGAACCATTGTACTTAGAAGCAACATTCAGATTGGCTAGATTAGGGGTAATGTGATGAGTTGCCCCTGGATCAGAATACCAAGTGGAGTCATCTATGTGCCCTAATGCATTTGAGACCATAGTAGCAAACTTTTCAGGAGAATGTCTTCCAAGTATATTCATGTTCAAACGCTGGAAACAGTCAATTGCAATATCACTAGTCTTATTACAGATTTGACATACTGCTTTTAGATTTTGCATAAATTGGCCTTCCCCTATACCATGTCTTGCATTGGCAGTGATATTAGAAAAAATTTCATGATTCTAACCTCGACCTTGAGATTTTCCATGATAAGATCTACAAAAATTCCTATTTGACTGTGTAGACATCTCGATTTTGCAGTCACTTGGCAGCAGACTCCTCTAAAAAGATACTCTGGTTGCGACCACCAAATCCAAAAACCCTAACTCTACCTAAACCCTAACTTTACCTAAACTCTAGCTCAACCTAAGCCCACTTAAGCCTACACAAGTCCATTCTGGTTGCCATTTTGCATGGACTTCTTTGCAATTTTCTCGTTTTGATTCTCATGACATTTTCCATGATTCGGATAATTTAGGTTGATCCCATTTTTGATTCTTTTGGTGTTGATATGATTTGTTGGATCATTTTCTTCTAAAACATCGTCATTTCATGTGATTTTCTTTGTCGTTTCATGTTTTTTCATTTGGCCATATCGTGTAGATTTCTTCACAATTTTCGCATACATCTTGTACATACATCTAGTCATGACTTGACATTCATATAAGCATGATTTAGAGCACAATCTAGGCTTAACAAGAATTCATTGACATTCATCCTTTAGCAAGCGAATCAGACTAGGAAGATCGAGTTTCTTGGGTGCACAGAGGTGCCTAATACCTTCCTCATGCGTAACAGAAATCCTTACCCTTTCTCTGGTTTATAGACATTTAGCCTTTCCATGTGTATCACATGTAGTCATCTGTGTTTGTGGTTTTCCTCGTCTTTCCATTAAAAAATTAGGTAGCGACTCTAGTTTTGTTTTATCTTATCTTGCACCTTCGTCTTCTTGCATGACTGTGACCTCGTCCCTTGCGTCCTCCGCGTTGATCTCCCGAGCGGGCATGGTCACAGACTGGTTACATTTGTGATTATTGAACCCTTTTTGAACTATCATAGAATTGATAGGTTCAATCTGTAAAAGATTTTCATTAATACTCATTTCCTCATAAATCAGCAATGAGTATAATTCTTCAGAAAATAGAGACAATACCTTAGCTCTAGCTCTAAGATGAGGTGAATGGACAATATATTGATGAAAGTCATCAAGAACACAAGCTTGTAAATCATCTTCACAAATTGGAGATCCACTCATAGCTAATTAATCAGTAAAAGTTTTAAATTGTTGAAGATACTTAGCCATTGACAGAGTACCTTTCTTCAAATGATGCAACTGTTTGTGCAAAGACATGATGTGCGTAAGGCAAAGTTGACATTGATAAGATTGCATTTATCCACAATAAAAGTATTTGATCTCGAGTATACTAGTCAATATACTCCTGTGAAGTCAACAAACTTCATAAGTTTGTAGCCTTTGAGAATAGGTTGAAACAAGGATTTTCAAAGCAGATAATTGGTTCTATCAAGTTTGATAGGGACCAAATTAAAAATATTCGAAATTACCAAAGATGAACCAGTTGATGACACCGACGAAAGATCACCTCGAGTTCCAACACATTTCATTGAAGACAATGCCTCCATTGTTCTAGAATCAACAGTTACAGTATGTAGTGGCTCTGATACCAAGACAAAAAACTCTTAAGCTGAACATTTGACTTCCTCTACATTGTACGCACCAGTTGTAGAGAATCGATCTCCTGTCTCTCTTTTTTTCATTACCAGAGCAATGTTCGTCTTCTTCTGTGGTTGAAATAAAATGAGTTACAACAATCTTAATTGATATAATAAACTATAAACTTTCTCAACTAACTACATTGATTAGACTTAACTATCTATTATCTATGTATTTGCCATCACTACTGAGTCTGATCATCTCTTTCGTCTTTTGTTTCTTTACATTATCGTACAAGATAATGGCGTCCAACATAGAGATTCCATTTTGTTTTACGATCCAGCTTTTGGCCTACATTTTTTACAGGATTAATGACTGGGATATAGATGTTATTACACAATACCACACTTGAGTAATAACTTACTATAAATTTTGTAGAGATGCTCTACGCACACCCTAAAAATATTTGTAAGACAATAATAAGGACATGTCTGAGTTGTTTCATGCTTGTCATCCAATGGATCTCTGCAATCTGTCGATTTTGCAGAACAATGGTTTGTTTTTCCCACCGTAAGATTTAGAAATCATCTAAACTGCTCGATTTTGATTTGATGAATTAAATTGATAGTACTTCAACATAATTGGGCATTAACCACGGTCAAGAGACATGGCATGTCTTTTGATCTTGGCTGAAATGCTTCCAAATTTTACTCACTACTTTGACAAGTATCGACTTATGTATCAAGCCATAGATTTTAGAAGTGGAAATTTCTGTATTATCGAAAATTTGTGGCTAGCTTTGGATTGTTTTTCCAGGATTCTTATCGTAGGTATTCATGATTCAACCACCACTTTCAACAACATGTACATGATTCCAAATCTTAGGATATGGTTGCGTTGCATCCGAAGACCCAACAAAGGAAAGAAGAAGAAGAGGTGGACACCATGTGAAGGAGAAATAAACTGTTTCCTTCTATTTCTCAGTAAAGCGCAAAAGTGTTAGCCATACCCTTTCATCTGGACTTTCCCCAACATGAACTTCTATCTACACAGTCACAATGTGCCCTAAAGATGGATTCTCGTACATGGTCCTAATGCTACTTGTTTGTAATATCTTTACCTACATTGGAATACTTGGCTTTCCCTTGCCCCCTGTGTCTAGAAGGTTGGCGATATGCATGTTCCATGAAACCTTCACATTGCTACGTCATATTGACCTTTCTAAGTCATCCATCCATCCATCCATCCAATGAGTGATGGTTGTAGTTAAGCTAGAGAAACTCTACAAGTAATCTAAGCTTGTTGGAGATCAACACTAGTTGGTTATTGAGAGCTAGCATATCCAAAAATGTACTTGTAGAAGTTCTGTGCTTACTGCTTGGGACAAGATTGATTTTAAGAAATACTCTAGAACTGAGGAACTTAGATCATAAGTAAATTTTATAGGACTGGTGATAAGTATATTATTATTATTATTATTATTATTATTATTATTATGTTAAGAATAACTTTCTTTTTACGTGATGGCTGAAATAACTCTTAAATGATTTGACTACTTGTCGAAAAAATCTGCCAACATATTTGACTTCTCAAGAAAGCATGTGTTAATTAATTACTATAATGATAGCTAAAACTCATCATCCAAGATCCTCAACCCCACCGATTGGTGAGTCCAGAAGGGAGAAGCCTCTGGTGCCCTTCCGACAAACCGTGTGGGTCAACAGTCAGCAGATAAATACTACCTCTTCTCCTTTTTCGTTCGCAAAGCCTTCGGGCTGACTCGTCGCTACACTTTGTCGTCCTCCCCCATTTTGTTTCCCTGTGTTCCCGATATGCATCTATATTTTCCTGACAAGACCGCTGAACCCTCCTCGACATGCCCCTTGGTTTATCTCCCTTTCCAATCCACCCTGGCCGCTGGTTTGTGATGTCTCTTTAATTTTGTCCGTGTCATTCCCAAAATACCCCTGGTCTTCTTTGTGCCCTTTGAGGTGGCAGTGGATCTACTGGACATTATTGTATGGTGAAATTAAAAAGATGGGAGAACCATGTTGATGGATCCTTTTGCTTAAGAAAAAAAAGGAGGAGGAGGTCTGTGGTTTGAAAATTACACCGTGTCAAGTCCAACTCGGCATGTATTTACTTTTCTCCTCTCATCTTGGGATGCAGTTCTTGTCAAATGGAGTCTGTCATATTATCATTTAAAGTCATGCAACGTTCCTTCGGAGAAGGGTTCCACTTGATTCCAAACCACTGGCTCCTTTGGTTGAGGTGTACGGCGTTGGCCATTCATTGATTGAAACACTGGGGGTTATCAAATTAATATCCTCTTTAAAAAAAAAAATCAAATGGACCAAACAACATTGCATTCCTCTGACAATGTCTTGTTGTTACAGTGGTGGGGAGAACTTTAAACTTCTTACAGGTTCCAAGTTTGAATCCTGAGACATACATAAAAATTCAACTAAATCGATAACAAAAAAAAAACATTGCTTTCCTCTGAAAGTGGAATTTTTGCTTTATTAAGACTTTGTTCTATTTTGTCATGTTTTGGTCACCTATTGAGTGACTCTGGTTTGTGTATTTTGTAGGTGTAATATTGTTACAATACTTTAAAAGACATTATACTTTATTAATATTACTAATTACCGTTTACAAAAAAACATTGCTTTCCTCTGTTGCACCATTGAAATCTATCTAACTTAAGCTTGATTCAGTCAAATAATAAAAAGGAGGTGGTGAGATTTTCCAGCCAACCGCATCTTATCTTTTAAGTATTTTTTCTTCATTTTCAATTGATTTCATATATCTTGGGAGTCCAAGAAAACACAAGGATATTTAAGTACCGTCGTCGTGTCCTTAACAAGACAAGACAGTAACAATTCTGTTATTTCAGATAATGTCTCATTGCTTTAAATTCGTGGTCTCAAGTTCGAATCCTAAGACATGTATAAAAATTCACCATCTATATATCTAAACCGTTAACAAAAAAAAAAAAAACAATTCCGTCATTTCGGTTAACTGCAGTGCCGTCTGATGGCCCTGTTCTTATATGAATTGATTAGCCAGTGGGCGAGATTATAAGGAGAATTGTCCGAAAAAAATATTCCTGTTTCTTCTCTATCTTTCTGTTAGATAGATTTCTCAAGAACCAGGGCCTGATTTGGACGAGTACCAGACTACCAGTAGAGGATTTTGAATGGACTTTTCAAAAAATACATTTTATTAGATATATTTTCTTCCCAAATAGACCCTATAAAAGCTCTCCCATTCCCTCTTTTCCCTCTCCCACGCAATACGCAAAAAACCCACGGCGCTCTTTTTCTTCTTGGGCGAAAAGCCCTAAATTTCCCGGCTGGCCGCCGGCGAGCTTGCACCGTCGTCGCTCGGCCGCCCAACAATGGAGTGGAGAAGAAGGTGCTCTGCTCGCTTCCCAAGCTCAGCTTCGAGCAGGAGCTGAAGATCTCCGCCGACTGCCCCGTCTGCTTAGCTGAGTTTGTCGAGGGGGAGGAGACCCGGAATCAGTCGATCGACGGTCCTCCTTCGTTCTCGTCGCCTTCACCAATCCACCTCTGTGGCTCTGTTGGATCTCATCGATTCCTCCTCCACCGTCTTACAACAGTCCTCCTCCGTGCTCCGGCGAGCCTCCATGGTCGCTTATCTTCTCTTATTCAACCTCCTGCAAGCAGCGAGCCGGCGAGCCTCCGGTGATTCATTGGTAAGGTCTATGCAACTTTGGATGATTTTTTCAGTTTCTGCTTGTTTGAATTGGAGACATAAAAGATAAGATCAATTGTTGCATTGTATACAAGTTAATAGTCATGTAGAGAAGTTTATCGTCTTAGTTACAGATTCATATAATCACATCAAATGAAATTGTAGCAACATGTATTATTGGTGAGGAACATCTTGGAGATTATTTCTGTTAGCAACAGAAATAACTTTTGGAAGTTATTGTCAATTTAGTAATTTTCGTGTGCTTTGGTGTTTACTGTTTTATTGTTCCTGGTCTCAACTTGATATATGTAGTAAGTTTAGAAGGATTTCTGACTTTTGTGAAAGGAGAGAAGGCTCAAATGTTTTACCAAAGTCGGAAAAACGGCAATAAAGAAAATTTCAGATGCATGAATCGCATCCAATTAGTACATGGAAAATTTGACATAACTTCCTGTATTGTGACATCAAAAATTTTTTTGTATCTACTTTGACAATCTATTTTCTATAGCCCCCACTGTGTAAAATTCTTGGCTCCACCACTGCAAGGAACCCCAAAATTAGCAAAAAGGTATGATTTTGAGTAACTTTTGCTTCTGCTTGTCCAACAAACCAGCAAATTTTTATCTGGGTCCTGCTTTTATTCGGAGGTTCTTTGACGAGGAAATGGATTTGTTTGGGTGCGGTAGTTCATTGGTTTCATCTTAATTTGCGTGTTTTGGTTGTTATCTGAATTGGGTTTTCGAGATCTATTGAAAAGTTGTTGGTTTGTTTACTATGGAAGTGTTTGACGCTCATTGGAATTGGGCTTTTTTGGGAAAAATTTCTACGGAAGGAGAAAGGTTTTTGTTTCTGAGTTTGTTCCCTTTTTGTTGGATTATGACATAGTTTGTTTTTGGCCATTGGTTATGGATGGTACTTGTGTGCATAACAGTTTCTTTGTTTTTCTGACGATTTGTTGTCTCTGTGTCTTTTGTTTTTTTTTCTTCTGTTTGAATCAGTTTGGGAATACTGAGTAATTCCAACAATTTGGGGGCTTTAACATAGGTTGAAGTTTTGCATGGCTTGCCTTATTTATGTTTTAGCTAATTCGGTCGATAGCACAGAGGCTGCATGTGATCAGTGAGTTGTTTTCTGCAATTTTACGTCAGAGTTCAGTACTAGGGCTTGGTAATTGATTTTCAGCTGAAATTTTGTGTAGATGACGGAATTTTTATCCATCTAAGCTAGTTGGAGAAGAATTTAAGTTTTTTTAATTTTGGTTTGTATAATAGAAGTTTCTTTTCAGTAGTATGGTTTTCTAGTTTTATTCATCTGAATTTTGTTGCTGGAAGTTAGGGCTATGTAGTTGGCGACTTTTTAAAATTATTTTCCTTTACATACATCACAACTAGAACAGTAGCTTATATTTTGGCTATCCTTACCACCATGCTTGGATGATACTTCTCAGTTGCCATTTTGTACCTTATCGAAATGTATATCACGATCTATTGCTATTAGGCATGGTACTGCTGCACTTGCTAGCATCTTTGAAAGGTCATCTCCTTTGATATAAAATTGACTAGTGAGCGATATGATTTATTTGCTTACTAATGTCCATTTTTTGCAAGTAGAACAGAGCAAGTTTCTCATGCCTTTTTATTATGTCAGTGCCTAATTACCTTAAGTTGATTTTTGCAGGGAACTCTTCTTGTACTTATCAGTTGCCATGCTTTTGAAGCATGACAGAATATTGCCTTGTCAATTAAGAACTAGTAAATTGCTGCAAATACTGGTTCCTGGTTGTAGCTCCTCATTTACTGTTGGCTGAATTCTATCGGAGAAGAAGCACTGTAGTCTGCTTGCTCAACTACAGCTTTCCAAAGACCCACCAGAAATCAGATGAGCTGTTTTAAAGTGATATTGGAGAATGGGACTTAAAAGATTTTGTGAACCATCCTTGGAAATCTACTGTCACTTATTGGTTTTTCTCATAGTCATATGCCAGCTTCATATTTGAATTAGCCTCTAGATGATATATACATGCAAGCTTCCAGTAAATTTTAAGAGAGGTCTTAGCAATCATACAATCATCGCCACCCTGTCCCTATGAAAGAGGTGCAATCTCACTCACTTCAGAGCTTCCATTCCACAGATCATATATCCTCAGATGATGGTTCCCAATTGAGCAACCTTCCTCGACAATACTGCACACTAGAGTCCTCAGTGAGTGCTAGTAACACGATTTGCAACTCTTCGTCCACTCTCTGTTTCACCCCTATGAGTGGGAGCCCTATATCCCAGCAAGAGTGCCAGTCAGACAATTACGGATCTCCAACAGGTGGTTCCTGCATAACAGAAGATCCAACTTATCTGAAGCACAAACTAAGAGAATTAGAGGCTGCAATGCTTGGACCAGAGTCAGATATGGTTGGGAGCTTTCAGAGCACCTTACAGGGTGCACTTTCTTTGGATCCTGAAAAATGGAATATGTTGATGGCAATTCCTCAAGGGGATCTGAAACAGTCACTCATAGCTTGTGCCAAAGCTATAGCAGAAAATGATATGATGGTCGTGGACTGGTTAATGGGAGAGCTGAGGCAGATGGTTAATGTTTCAGGAGATCCACTACAAAGATTAGGAGCTTACCTATTGGAAGGCCTTGTTGCGAGGCTAGCTTCCTCTGGCAGCTCCATTTACAAAGCTCTGAAATGTAAAGAACCTGTAAGCTCTGACCTTCTCTCTTACATGCATATCCTTTTTGAGGTGTGCCCTTACTTCAAATTTGGCTACATGTCTGCTAATGGTGCTATTGCTGAGGCTGTGAAAGGTGAAAATATGGTTCACATTATAGATTTTCAGATTGCAATGGGAACCCAGTGGGTAACATTGATTCAAGCTCTCGCTGCGAGGCCTGGTGGGCCCCCACATCTACGGATAACTGGGATTGATGATCCTGTTTCAGAATATGCCCGAGGTGGGGGTCTTCATATCGTTGGGAATAGGTTGGCCCAGCTTGCAGAATCATGTCGTGTTCCGTTCGAGTTCAATGCTGTGGCCGTATCAGGCTCTGAAGTAGAGATCAAACATCTCAGTGTGAGACCTGGGGAGGTCTTGGCTGTGAATTTTGCCTACCAACTACATCATATGCCGGACGAGAGTGTGAACACTTGGAATCATCGTGACAGGATAATTCGAATGGTCAAGAGCTTGTCTCCTAGGGTGGTGACTCTTGTTGAGCAGGAATCAAACACTAATACTTCTGCATTCCTTCCGAGATTCATGGAGACACTGGATTTCTACAATGCACTCTTTGAATCCATAGATGCAACTTCTCTTTCGAGGGACAACAAGGAACGCATAAGTGTGGAACAACACTGTGTTGCTCGGGACATTGTTAACATCATTGCTTGTGAGGGTGCTGAGAGGGTTGAAAGGCACGAGCTCCTTGGAAAATGGAGGTCACGATTCATGATGGCCGGATTCCGACCAGTCCCACTGAGTCCTTTGGTGAATGCAACCATAAAAACACTGCTACAGAAATACAATGAGGACTTCCAGCTGATGGAAAGGGATGGTGCTTTATATCTTGGTTGGAAGAACAGGGCTCTGGTAACTTCTTGTGCATGGAAGTAAAAGGTAGAATCTGATGTTATGCCTAGTGGTTCTGTTTTAGAGGCTGGATGTTGTTGGCTTACAAAGTTACAATAGCACAGCACAAGATTCTCTGTAGTGACTTCTATATCCTGGAATCAACAGTTTAACCCGCCCCTGATTGTAGTTCGTAGCTCACATGAAGAAACAGGGAAGATCAACATTATTGCACACAAATAGTATATTTAGTGATACTATTGTATGTCACTTTTTAGTGTTTTTATGGAGACCGTTTGTAAATGGGTATGTATCCTACCATTTAGAATCTCATTCTGAAAGACTACACTGCTGTTTCACTCGTTTAGAATCTGCATCTCTCGAGCTTATCATCATGTTCGTGTACTTACCATCATCTCATTCTGAAAGTTCCATGCAGATGTCAGCATAATGCTCTGAAAGTAACATCATCTTGCCTTGGTGCTTTATATGAACACTAGTTATGCATTGCTGGATTTTTTTCAGGTTGATATTTCAAAATTGCCTTTAGTTTGTAGAAAAGGAAAGGTTCGTCTTATTTTATATTTCTACTACTACGTGTGACGCGTCCCAATCAGTTCAGCACCTCAAGACATTCTTTTGCCCAGATACCGTTTCTTTTGTTTCGTTTTTTTTTATTCTTTTGCTTTTCTTTTTAGTTGGAATGAGCTTCTTTGCAAAAGAAGGAAAGTAATTGACTATTTAGGATTAAAAAAGAACCTCTTTTGAGGTAGCACATGACAGCATTTGTTAAACGTAACGTTTTGCAGAATAAGAATTAAACAAAGAAATATTAAGAAAATCATCCGCTCAACACAAAAAACGCGTGACAAAGTGTAAAATGAGTGAGATGAAATAAATTTACAATTTTGAAACGAGGGATATTAAGATGGTAGTAAGAAACAATGTGATGTCTGAGAAAACAATTTGCCGGGGACTGAATAACATCTCAAGCTTTAGATCTCCCATCCAGAATATTACCTGGTCATCGCTGCTTGGGGAACACTGTTACGAGAGGTAAATCTAGAGCTCTCACCCTAGTTTACTACCATTTGTCAAGGTTCTAAAATCTAAACAATGTAATTTTACTGCATAATCTGCAGCAATGTAGAATATCCCTCCATGAACAAGATTACATTCAAATAATTAAACATCGAGGATACAATGCTTACAAATAATTGGCACAAGTTTTCTCAGATTTCAGGGTGCCATGCTCACTCAGCACATTAGTTTAAGTTGATAATTGAACATTGGCTCAAGTTATTCATATCATACAACAGAAATAGCTTTCTATGTTTAGAAGGAAAATTAGCAGTTGATACTTACAACATTCAGCAACTTAGCAACCCTTCCAAGAGCATTGAAAGCACCAAACCAATTTATAATACAACTTCAGTGATGCCTTCTGTAGACTGTTGGTTACTTTATTTCCCCTCGAGGACAACCATCATTTCGAGAGTTGATTGCAAATGCCAGCAGTAGCATTGTCATGGCCCCATAAGTAATCTCCCCATGCTAGCGTGATATGGGTTGGATGAATGGTTAAGAGGTGCAGCCTTGAAGCTAAAACCATCTCCCGTTTCTTCTCTAGGTACAACATAAACCATTCCATTGCTTGTAGTACTATAACATGCTGGAACAGGGTTTGCTTGAATCACCACTTGACCATAGCTACTGGTTATGTGACTTTGGGGATTTTGGATATGTTCTGCTCTAGATGCTTGATGCCTATCATCAGCTCTTTCTTTGTGTCTAGGGCTGAGACCAACACCTAGGTCAAGGCTAATGGTATCACATTCTTCTGATTGATTATACTGGTGCTGGGTGGACCTTGGGTTGTCAAAAGTTCTTGGTATACCATTAAAAGTTGCTGGCATCTGACTGGTACGAGAACCACTGTCATTTGTAGGCATTGATACAGCTGTGTCATGACTGCTAGTCCTTGCAGCTGGTACATCGTGATTATGCTTTCCCTCATACGTGGTTATAACGGCTTTTGGATCATGTGATGCCCTCTCCACATGCTTTCTAACAGGACAACCAACATTTGTGCATTTGTAATAACTCCTGTCAATGATCACAATAATAATTTCATCAAACATGAAAATGGTCCACATGTGGATTTGATAATTAAAGACAAATAATCTTTTCTTTCTAGGATCAGAACAAGAATATCATAAGCCTTCAACAGAAAAGTTTTAAAATCAGCACCTTGACCGAAAAAGAAAAAATTGTGCACAAAGCCTTCGAAGTGGTTCTCCATGGGGGGGTACTGTGTTAGGAAATACTTTAATATAGCTTTGCTTAATGTGGTGTTTGCTAACTGAACCCAAACAAATACAAGCAGTCCCCATATTGAATTGGCACTATGCACACTTTGATATTACATAACAGAAAGATTATGCAATCACTTGAATAGCTCCAAACATCCAAGAAAAGGGGCGTAGTACAGAAGCGAAAAGGCAAAACAGCAGTTATGTGACTGGATTGGTTACCCTAGAAAAGAAAACTCATAGGTGAAACTATTTGTCTGCTTATTAGATAAAGAAACAACGCAAGATGAGAGACCCAATTTTCAAAGCTCTAATACCATTTCAGGACGTCAACTAGCTTCCATTAAAAATTTATGTGGTGGGAATATATATAATAACCTTGATGGGACAATAGTTTTACAAGATAACCCTGATCATGAATATGACAACATTACATCTACTAATATAAATTTGTTGAAGATCAAGGTGCTATAAAGAACTACTAAGCTAGCCCAAAGACAGAAGTTGGTTGAAGACAAAAACCAATCAGGAAATCTGCAGTCACGAAGAATAAATTGCTCACCCTTAAAATGACGGACTAGTTTCAATGTGTTGTAATGAAAGCAATGTTCATGATAATGGGGTTGGTTGATGATTGATGAATTAAGTGAAACTAGACTGGAGAATGGAGAACGAGTTTTACTGAAATGGACTAGCCTATCTTGAAATCATATAAGATCCAAAACTATTATTTAAAAAAAAACAATATAAATAGACAGTTAAAAACAACAAAGAAACGAATAATAAGTGTATTTTACATGAATGACTAGAGCCATTCTTCCATAAAAAATGATAATGGAAAGATTTATACATGCAAGTGGTTTCGATCATAGAATCAAACGTCGGTTTCGTGTCGGACTTCAGTCCGACAAAAATAAGAAACGTGTCGGACATCGGTGGAAATGTCAATGGAAACGCGGTAAATTTACGGAAGTCCATAAAAATAGTAAAAAAAACTTTGAATTTGATTTGAAACTCTTAGATAAACTAAAGTAAGTAATAATCTACATCTTAGACTACTTAGATCAACTTCCTCAATATGTATCACATGAAAATACAGTAGATAAACCTAATAGAAATATCCCCAAGTATAAATAATACATAAAAATGCTTAATAAATGTTTAAAAACAAAAAGACTCAAAAAAGTTACCTTATATATACTTAATACCATGAAGAATGCCTTGGTTGATCAAAATATTCTTCCTGTACATCAACCATATTGTGTTCTCGATGAAAGAAAAAAATTTAAAATAACAAACACATCTTTACATATAATCACATGAGTTATAACTTATAAAATAACAAACAAAATTTTACATATAAATTATTAACAACATAACATAATATTTTTATAACATAATATAATTTAATAACATATCATAACATAAATTAATAACTATTATCATAACATAACTATTATTAATATCATAACATAAGTAAATAATACTTTTATAACATAAGTTAATAACAAAAGTTAGAGTTGGGGACGGGAAACCTGGAGACGACCGACGACTCGCGCTGGCGACTAGCGAATGACGACGGGCTGGGGACAACGAAGGGCTCAGGATGACGAAGGTCTGGGGCTGACGACTAGCCGACGACAAAGGGCTGGGGCAGGCGACTCACCGATGACGAAAGGTTGGGGCTGGCAACTCACGGACGACGAAGGGTTGGGGCTCGAGACTCGTGGGTGGCGATCAAAGGAGCAGGGGCTGGACGACGAAGCTCGAGAAGAGACTGGACCCGCAGATCGACGAACGGCGTAGGAGAAGCTCGACGGCCAGTGGGCGGACGGTGCTGGACGACGAAGGCGGGTTGCGGAGCAGAGGTGGAGCAGATCACGGGTGTCGAGATGGAGTAGATCACGGGTGCAGTGGCTGAAGCTGAAGCCAGAGGATCACGCGTGTCATCTTTGTCGACTTGCGGAGAAGGCATGTCGTCTGTATCGGAGTGATTACGTGTAGAAAACACCTGATATCCACCGACATCCATCGACACAACGATACGCGTCGACATTTCCACGGAAATCAAGTACTTCACAACATGCCTAACCATATCGTTTCTGTAGTTCCGTCTTCCGATACGTGTCGGCGAAATTTCGCCGACACGCACCGACATTTGTTTCCATGGTTTCAATGAAGCCTAATAGATTCTTCAAGAGCCAATGCAATGCAGATAATGCTCAATAGGAAAAGTTGCATACACCGTAAAGCAAATAAATAATACAGGAATAAACATCTCTAATGTAGAATAAATCCTCCAAGTACCTTGGATTAGGATTCCCTTTCACAACCTTTTGCCCGTATTTGCGCCAGCGATAACCATCATCCAGAATATCAACTTCACTTAAAGTTTGTACAACAACACGTGGTTCTCGATTTAACTTATTACCCATGGTATTAACATCAACTACAGCAGCATCTTTCCTCCTTCATGTTGATAAAGTCAACTTCACATTAGCAAATAAACAATGAACTCCTTAAATAGGAAATCTATGACTTAATGAGCAAAGTATACACCTTCGTTTTGACTCTGGGTCATCATCGTCACCAACATCATCACCAATATTATTGAGCTTTACACCAGCACCATCTATGTCATCATCACTTGCCAAGCCAGGAGCAGTGTCCATAGGACCACTGGGATCATGGTAAGTTATCTGACCATCTATTTTTGTTGACTTATCTGCAAATATGCATATCATGACATTTATTTCATCAACATGGCATTACACAATTTGAAGTTCTCTAGGTGTAGCAGGAAAGAGACACTTACCGTCTTCCATGCTAACCAAAGTAGAGAACCCATCAATTCTTTCCTCTTCTTGACCTGAGAAGACAGCACCAACTGCTGATCGACGGCTAGGCTGAGGTTTGGGGTGATCATGGTTACCTTTATAAATAATATCTGCAATGTGACCATCATGAGATCGCTCAAGCTGCTTTTTCACCTGACAATTTGGATGTGTGCATTTATAATAACTCCGGGGAAATTCACTTCCTTTTACATGTTTCTGCCCATACTTTCTCCAATTATATCCATCCTCTGATGTTTTCTCAGCAGTTGATGGATCAGTTCCTTTGGGATCTATTTGTAATGCCTGCCAACCATTATCAGATGCTTTCTCCTGTTGCAGCTCACCAAACTCAGCAGGCATAGAAGCCCTTGAAGGGTCTGTTTCAACTGCTTGATTTGGAGCTGAGACAGATAGTGTCAGCCCAACACTTTCAGGTTGAACAGAACTTGAAGGTGCAAATGTCTGAGACTGGCATTGACTCCAACCTAGTACAAATTGCTCTTGTTGCTTTGTGCCCAATGAGACCTTCAGAAAGAATGAAAGATACACGGAATTTCTATCAGTCATTATGCTAAAATCAGCTAGTTCCAACATGAAAATACATGTTTTCAATCAGAAGACCTATTTTACAAGATCAAATATGAGAAAAGTAACTCTAACATGCTTTCGCAATGCGTAATCAGCCACTTCCAGTATGCAAATGTTATTCCAATTAACAGACCTTCTTACAAGACTAGCTAATAATGAGGTATGTCTTGTGGACAACAAACAAGAAATGGTTTATGGGTAAAATGAGCAGTTCACGATTAGATATTTCATCTCTTCTAAGTGCTCGTCTAGGGTCTGGATACCACTCTCAATGCTATGATATCTTAGCCACCAAATCTGGAAAGGTTGACTCAATATGTGTACTGATCTTTTGTACAGATTAAAAACAACTACCATTCTAAAGATGTTTGAAGATTGAAATTTCTTGATTCTCATGCAGGATAGCTTAGAAAAAATGTCTGTACAAAGTGGAAGTAGTACAATATTTAGAAAATGTTCATCACATGTGCATGCATGACTGCATATATAGCACCTTGATTTCTTTTATTTTCAATAAATCTAAAGCTCCACAACCCTATAATCTCCAAAGAACATGTAATTGTTATTAACAAACATGTTGAAATAATCCAAGACTTACATGGTTACAAATCAACTATAATTTTCCAAATGACTAGCATCACCACACAGACTCAGCAACTAAAGAATTCCTAATTTTGGGGAAGCCAAGTGATACAAGGGTGTCCTGTGTTATGTGAGTTAATGATGGAAAGCTTGCTTTCTCATCTTACACCAGAGAAACAAAGACTGATGTAAGCAAATGTAAAATTGATATATCATATATGTTGTGCTACAATTTGCGTAATGGCTTATTAGATACTCATGAAAATTATCAAAATTCTCTATGTCAATGTTTTTAGTTTTATTTTTTCACCTAGCATCAAAAGCCTGTGGGAACTGCTTCAGTAAATTAGCCTTGAAAATGTGATAACAAGCTTTCCATTGCCAGATAACCAAGGACTGTTATGTAAGAAAATGTTGATATAAAATTGTTCTATCATGTATATTGTACTACAATTTGCATATGCTAATAGGTACACCGTGAAAATTATCAAAACACTCTATCTCAATGTTTTCGCATAATGTTAATAGGTACACCATGGAAATTATCAAAACACTCTATGTCAATGTTTTCGTTTTTATTTCTTCACCTAGATTCTCAAGCCTATGAGAAGTGCTTGAGTAAGTTTGCCTTGAAACTGTGATAACAAGCTGTCTGTTGTCCAGAGATGCCTCACATGGGGTTTCACTTTTCACCCTCATTCACAGTGGATTTACATACAACTGAGAATAACATTATGCTTTTGTTGAATTATTTTGGAACTGAACTAGATCCTAAAATCTAACACCATGATTTATAATGATTTATGATCTACTGATTTATAAATAACAACATAGACTTGTTTCATGTCATACATAATTATATGTAAATGAGTATTATTGGCTCACATGTATCAAAGTGTCAAGCATTGTTATATTTGTGTCATAACTGTTTTCAGACGACAAATGCACTATCTACAAATAAATTCTCAAACATAACAAGTGAAGCTTAAGAAAGTACCATACCACAAATTGGGGGAACGTCACCCAACCTTGAACACCTTAAACTTAGGAGTTCCCCTACTACAAGTTATCTAGGCAACTACCAGAACAGTCCTCCCTCTAGCAGCAAAACTACAACAAGCTTCATAAACATCCCCTAGAACTTTCAAGGAAACAAGTATATTCGGCAGGCATGATTTCTTCCTTTCAAACATAAGTGTTATTTCTATCAAAATGCTCCCAAGCAGCACATGAATGACAAGGTCCTCAACTTTGCATGTGCACAAACATCATCTTGTTACCAGTTTCCCACCCAAACAACTGGATAATGATAAGTTTTAGAATTTTGTATTAGCTTTTCCTGATTTTATATAATTTCAACAAACCAGTTTGCCAATATCCAACACAGATTATATTGTGATTTCCACAGGTAATGCAATATAGATCTGCAGGATTGTTCTCATAATAAGACAGCAAACTCTTCAAGGATAATGTAATGAATGACTTTAACTCTTCCAAAAAAAACAAGACGGCAAACAACAGTACTTCATACTATAATAACAGAAACATTAATCATGTAAAAAAACTCATATTTAAACAAGGATGTACAAGATGAAGAAATTACCAAACTTCCTTGTGGTGGTACAGAGCCTAAAGATGACTTAGTGCAAGGTTTGAATTCAAAGTCTCCTGAGCTTCCTTCATCATATGCACTGCTATTGGAACTTTCTTTTGGGGAAGATAATGTATCAGAACCAACACTGCAATTAAGAATTGAGGGAATCAAGAAGGTTCCAGTAGTGGGAGATGGTTCTGCCTGCAATGTCAAGTGCATTAGAAACGAAATTGGATATATTGAAATAAGAATCATGAGAGAAGAATGTGCATAGTGAAAAAGATGGCATTTTTGCAGAAAAATGTACAAAGTTCAAAATCTTTCACTAGAATATGCTTCCATGATAAACAACCGACAGGTCAAAAAAGAAAAATAAATAAAACAATTTTATTTTATTTCAATAATCAGTAAAATGAATGCTCCACAAGAGCCAGAAACTATGGGTTGCATGACATACTTATCCAACCATACTGCAAGTAATCTACTTACTGCATACCTAAGTAAAATAGATCACCAGTATATTACCAAAGAAGACAATAGTCAGTAACCAAAAGAATTGTTAGTTAAGCCAATACCTCCACAATTTCTAGCTTGACAATGGCCTTGTCAGCCTATGCCAGTTTTTATCCAAAGATGTGTTTATTTCATTCAGTCCACCAGCCTACACTACAACTTCTTGTGCATATCTGACCTTGTTCCTCCATCCTTGCATTTAGTGCAGAACATACCCAGGATCTCAACCAAAGCTGCTAGAGGTGGTTTGCCATTTTGCCTGTTTGAACATAGAAGGCTGCTCCTCCCAGTTTACAGGTATACCCATGGATATGCAGCAACACAAATCATGGATGCCTTAACCCCGGCAATTGGAACCAGACATGTAAACTCAGGAAAAAGGCCACAGGACTTTGAGGAAATAGACAGAAGCATTCTACTGATTTATGTTGCCCCAGTTTATAGGTGAACTACCCATGGACATGCAGCAATGCAGATCATGAAATGTTGTAACCGCAGCAATTGGAACCTGACTTGTAATCTTAGGACAAGGCTATGGGATTACCAGGAAAGGGACGATAGCATTCTGCAGCTTTATGTTGCACCTGGGACCCGATTATGGTAACGTAGCTTACCAGTTACCACAGACAATCGGTCAACAGGGGAAGAGATAGAAATATAGATCTTGATCAACTAATTTTCTTCCATCTATGCATTCTTTTCTAATTTATTCTAAAGTTTCTTGACATTCAGGCTGAGGTTATGAGCACTCAGACCCTAAGTTCAAATTCTATGACAGAGACTTTCAAAGATAATTTGCATTTTTGCAAGCAAATTGTTTAATGGAATCATCCAAAGAAGCCTTAAGTTCAAATATTATAATAGAGCCTTTCAAAGATAACATTGCAACTTTGCAAGCACGTGCTTTAATGAAATCATCCAAAGAAGCCCTAAGTTCAAATTCTATGACAAAGACTTTCAAAGCTAATGTTGCAACCTTTGTCAAGCAAAATCCTTACTGAAACTATCCAAAGAAGCCTTCAAGGAGCAACAATAAAAGAGCTCTAGTAACCACATTCCAACTAATTGTTAGAAATCTATCGTAGGTGTGTTGACCTTTATCTTGTAAAGTTCGGATTTTGATTGCATGTCAGGTTGAGCCAATTTGAAAGCAATATAGAGACAGAAGCTCAATTTAAGTTGGTACCAAAGAAGGCATATAAAGGTTTCAAGCCATATCAAGGCATAAAGAAGAAGAAACAGACTAATGTGAAGTTGTGCCAGAATCCAGTTAGCAAACATCCCCTCATCACTACCATGAAATCAACTTTTTCCATCCACTCCACGAATAAAATTAAATCCCCAGAATAAAAAAGACAGGATATTTACCACCTACACTTACAGAAAAGCTAAACACAGCATACACGAATAACAAATAAGTTCCCAGGAAATTCCAAAGCTCTTTCTGAACTCGTCTTCACATACTATTACTAGATCTCTAGATCGACCATTAAAGGGAAAAAAAACACATACTACTTATTCTACTATCACATTCACAGCGAACATTCTATGTTGCAATAAGCCTGTCTAGAAAGGAATAATCTATCACAACAGACAAGTAAAGAAAAATAAGTTCATCTAGAAATAATTGGTATTTTTAGCAACTAACAAAGTTACTAGATTTCACCATCCACTCCAATAAAATCGAACAAGCTTGAGATAGGAGTATAAAAAAACCCATCATTTCCCATATTTTGACAAGCTACAAGTGGTTAAAAAAATAAGAAGAAAATTTAAACCGCTTAGTTATAACAAGAAAACGCAACCCATCCACCATTATAAAATGCAGAAACACCACAAGCAGGAATCAAAACATCAACCGTCAACAAAACCAACAACCCAAAAAACACTAAAATGGTGAGCTAATTCAACGTTTTCCCAAAAAAAAAGGTGGCCTTTGGGTAAAAAGCAATCAGAAACCAGATAAAAACACCAACTTTAATTACAATACCCACAAATGGCAACCGGAGAGTAAAAAAGAAGAAGTAATCTTTGGGCAAGCTAAAGCAAACCTTGATGTTGTTGAGCAGGACAGGGGACTCGAGCAGAGCAGAAGGGCTCGATCCGGGCGAGATGGTGATGCAAGGCGATCTGGAGATGGGCAGTCTAGCAGGGGACAGGGCCTTGTACTTCGCCCCGCCACAGCCCGAGATCCTGGGATCCAACCCGTGAAACCGCAGGTGGGGAGGTTGGGTTTGGTGCGCGCCAGCTCCCGGGCTCAGATCCTCGAGGTGGGGGGTTGGGGTGGTGTGCATTGGGAGAGGTGGAGGAGAGGAGAGTGGGGGGAGGAGGAAGAACAAGGAGAAGGTGGTGGTGGTGGTAGTGGTGGGGAGGCACTTTGGCTTTGGGTTTTGAGGTTGATGTCGGGGTAGTTTCGGTATTCTGGGAATTGGTTTTTTTTTTGGATCATTAGGGAATAGAATAATGTAATAATGCCGCATAAGCTTGAAAAGGGTAGAGTTGACTTTTTACTGTAACAATGTTGTCTTACTTTTGGCTGAAGTTTGGAACTGAATGATTAATTTTCGCCTGGCTTCTCAGTGAAGCTGAGGTTTTTATTAAATTTCTAATACGATTGGATAGTAACGTACAACTAAGACATGATGTATATTTTCCTGATTTTCTTGGAATTATTTCCATATCTAATACTACTTATCATTACCAAAAAAACTATGATATGATATACTTGTATTTGAGTTTATATTTATCAAATTTTTTGTCTATTTAGACGATACTTGTTTTCATATCTAAAGTGAAAAAATTCGATAAATACACATTATCTAATTGTGTATACAGTACACGATTACTTACTTAGTATACGTTAAATATATGTTATTATATTAGTAATTATTTATTATTATTTAATAGATTTAACTTGATTATATTAGTAATTATTTAACTTTATTATACTAAATTACTAATTATAATTATTGACTTAGACTTATTTAACCTTATTATACTAATTATAGATTGTAGTTTTCATTATTTTGAATGATGAATATTTGTAATGTATTGTAAACTTACAATGTTAACATATTTTAAGGAACAATAAAATTATTAACTATGGAACAATGAAACTTAAAAAATATTATTAAATGATTGATTTCATGATGTATTAATTTATTTCTGTTTTTCCCACATGTAGAAAATGTATAAATGTTAAAATATCATTGTAAATGTGTAAACATATATTAAACATGTAAATATGTACTCGTCTTAATTGGATTGTTGTCGTGTCTAAATAATATGATAATGTTAAACATGTATTTAGTAGGTCATGTCATGTATTCACGATAACAGACAGTTCATATTTTGGTTTAATATCAGGTTCATGATAATTAAAAAGGTCGTATTTGAATTTAACATATACATATAATATATATGTTTATACACAAACACGATTCATTTGACAGGCCTAGTATTTATTAGTTTTTGGATTATAAGTGATTTGTTTTTACCACTTTCTAAAGTTGTGTCAAGCAATCTACAACTTCTTTGTGTATTTTCACATGTTAATCGAGACTATTTGGAAGCGTTTCTTCATTTTGAATTTTATATATTATTTTTTTAAACTAAAACTTATAATTTTTTACCAAAAGCATGGTATTAGAGGTCTCTGTTAGGGTTTATTTGAAAAATCTTTTAGACAACTTTTTAATATGTAGTTCCTTCTTAAAAGTTACTACAATGGTCTAACAGTTCTATCAAATACTACAAACTTCTCAGAAACATGTAGTTTTTGAAACAATTATTCTTCTACATTCCAGAAACTGGGATGTGACTGCTTGTAATCAGAAACTAACTTTTATACTTAAATCCATAAACTAAAGTTTTATCAAACAAACAGATCCTTAAAACTCAATAATTATCCAATTTACGTGAGGATGTAAAAGTTAAGATTATTTTGTCTTTTGCGAGAAAATTTGAAACGTGGAATCTTTGTTTGACACTATACACTACTATTACAGATTCTAGCTTTACATTAATTCTTCCACTCAACAAATCGTGAAAGCGAAGAGCTAAACTCCCCCCCAAGCTCCTCTGGCAGGAAGAGACCCAAGATGGAAGTAAGGAAGACACTGGTCTGGTAATTATTAAGATGTTGTTGCTAGGAACGAATCTCGTTGAATGATGTTGGTATGGTTGGTTAAGGAAGATTGTGTTGCCTTGAACCAATACCTCTTGTTAGTTCCATGCCATCGTATAGGTTGGCGTCACAAAGTCCAAACACAAACGTACTCTTATGGATAAGGTGGTAATTAATCTGTTTGTCTGAGCTAGAAGGTAGTTTCTGGTAGAATTGGTGCGTTGGGTTAAAAAAAAAAAAAACTTGGATGTCACTTTGGTAACATTGTATGGGAATTCTGCAATGCTCTCTTACCAAGAAATGGAAATAAAAAGTTAGGCATGACATGCGGATTCGGACTCGGTGTGTATTCCTCTCCATCCAGGATTTGACAAAGCAGCCCTTTAGGTTCACTTATTTTAGGCAAATCAAGAAGGCTTTGGTGGTGAAAAAAAGATGCCAAAGTACTTCCATTAGCACCTGATCCCTGCCCTTCGGGAGGTAAGTGAATGATGAGGAATGATTGATGAAAAAAAACAAACCCCACACGTATTATACCAGACAAAAAGAGGAGGGGAGTGGGGAGTGGGGAGTGTCTCGGAGTTGCCGATAATGGGCTTCGAACTCCTGTGGACGCTCGAATGCAGTTGAGGCCGAGACATTGACACGTGCTTCCTAGAGGAATAATATACTAAGCTTACATGGCATGCCGTTGGATAAATAAGGTAAAAAGGATTTGATCTTGGGACTCCTAAGGGTTTGAGCCTTGTCTCCTATTATCCTCACCATCAAACCAAGACTTGATTGGTTGTCAAAACTTTGCCACATCCTTAATTGTAATCGCCTCGCACATACAACATGTTCATGTCATCATGCAAGGGATCGTATCAACAGATCTGGTCACATGTTATCGACATCATGATTAGAACAACACTTGATAATCTCTCAATTTGCAAGCACATACCATCTAATAATTCAAGCTAAAGCGGGCCTCAAATAGATGCAAGATCTACATGTCTCTCTAATCTGGACATACCTCGCATGATTAACACTTCAAATATTGGATTTGTTAGCATTAACAAACTAAGACTTCTCTCTAGTATTCCTACCAAATTCGACTCAATTACTTTTACCAACCGGTAGCTTTTCGGATAAGGTCGAAATCGTTTCGATCTTGGCACATTAAGACACAGTGGGGCCCAAAAATAATATAGTTGCGGCCCCCTCTTGTATTTATGAGTCCAAGACTGTATGTGAAAAGTCCTCTTTTTTGTAAAAAAAAAAAAAAAAACAAGGAATTTCAACCCCAACCAAAGTCACACCTTTTCCTAGGAAGTCCCATTTCTAAAATCTCTTATAATTTACATTATTTTTTTGGTAATGTGGTGAACCATTTCCTTTACTAAAAGAGTAACTTTCTTAATGATATCTTTAACTATACTTTTTTATTATTTCAATACCTTTAATTATAAAAGCATTCACTCTAGTACCCTTAACTATTGTCGTTAATTATTATGGTGTTTTCGTTAAAAAATATTGTTTTATTAAAAAAAAAAAGTAGACACATATGTTCCTCAACTATATAAGAGTCCCATTCCTTCTTCTCCGTTGGACCATCGCCGTTAGAGGCCCTGCATTATTAACCTCAGAGACCCTACTAGAGACATGTCCCTTATGGATTTCTCTACTTACCGGAGCTTCTTCTCGTCAACCTATAGAACAACTATCTCATCAGGAGAATCATTGACGAGTCGAGGACAAGCGTCACTGTCAGCAACACTAGGAAGCCATCGATAAGAAGCTTGTGGACAGAGGATTGCAACGACGGGAGCAACGACAACATCGTGGTGATAAAGAATAGGATGGAGGAGTGCACCATGAGGTAGAAGACAGAGAAAGCCTTGATGGACAAGTTGTTGAGGGAGATGCTAGAAATGAGGGCATTGTAGCAGGCGAGGAGGGTGGTAGCAGTACGAGAGAGAGAGAGAGAGAAGACGCGGGAGGCGAGATAGAGACACGAGTAGGCTGAAAGGAGGGGAGATGAGGATGTAGGGCGGCGAGGGAGCTAGACTTGATAGCAACGACGCATAGTTAGCAAGTGAGAATGCTGAATTTAGGAAGATGCCATTGAATCCGAGTGGTTGTTCATTGTCGACATACTTAGACTTAAAAAGGAACCAACCATTTGGTGCAATCCCACCTCAGATTTCTAAAATCCACGTACTGAACTATCTCAACCTCTCATCGAATAGATTGAATCAAGACATCTCCAAAGAGATTGGAGGCATGAAGAGCCTCGTGTTAGTAGATTTCTCATACAATGATCTCTCTGAAGAAAGAAGAGAAAAGAGGAGAAAGAAGAGAAAAGAAAAAGAATAACGTAGAGAAACAAGAATAAGAAAATAATGACATAACAATAATTCCATGTCATATTGTAACAGCGTTACCATAACTATTTTAAAATAAAGAGAATTAAAAGTTGAAGGAATGTACTAAAATGAATGGTTTTATAGTTGAAAATTCTAAAATAAAAAAATACGTATAATTAAGAATACCATTAACATATATAATTTAAGATACCATAAAGAAAATTACTCATACCAAAATTGACAGTCAGAGTTACAGGATAAAACACTAGTATGATATATCAAAGTCTACATGATGTAGTACTAGATAAGATAAGGGATAGAGGATTAAATCCTGAAAAGTAAGGAAATCTAAACCTTATACCCTCGCTTCGAGCTACCATAGCATGAATTTGTATGTAATTTATGTGCTTTCTCATTTTTACATTTTAAAACAATTTCACCAACCCTAGCTAGAAACATATGATTTCACGTTACCTCCAACCGCTTTACAAGGCACAACTGCACAAGGGCTTATCCATAAATGAATATTGGAACTTAATTATTACTGTGGGCAAGAGGGCGGAGGTCGAGGACACATGAGTGGACAAAAATCTGAAAATTTTGCAGTGGATGGTGCCAAATTGGCGTGACACGGTAAGTTTTCTGCATTGCCCACCTTTGTTTTGTCGTTCTTACTGTCTTCTCCGTGATCTGCTAGCTGCAGCAGCCGTCTTTGATTTCTTCTGCCAACATGCCTTCCCTTGGATATCCATTTATCTATCTATCTATCTATCTATCTATCTATCTACCTATATTTCTGTAGGTTTTGCTTTGTTTACTCCATTGGGATCAGCAGAAGGAGAAATTTGCACACAAGCTCTTCTCTTCTGTTTCCAAGACAGGAAGAATACACAATACAGCTTTTTACTGGTGTACCATATTTAATTCAGTTGGCAGTTGCTGCACTCTTCGAAGCGTAGGGTTTCAGCATGCGTATATGTTTAGAGTTTAGACGTCCTTTTTTCTGTATTTTTCTTCAAGTTTTTTGTTGTTTTATTTTGGAAAAGAATTAGGTGCAGTTTGTTTAAGCTATAAATGTGGTCCTGCTGGAAATGGATCGTTTGGTTGACGTTAATGTTGGACGTTGGGGGACTGTTGCAGGAGATTTGAAAGTTTGAATTAGGACGGCACCAAATAAGCAATTATTTTAGATAATGTTAGTAGAAAAATGCAAGTGGGCGAGTGGAGCTTTAATTCTGGGATTTTTCCTCGAGGATTGTAGCTTCATTTGTCTGTATTTGTGAAATCCTCCGTCGGCAGATTCTCAACAAGAGATGCAGAAGAACTGGATACATTCATATATTTTTTCGAAGGATCAGGTAAGAGTATAGGTGTTATTTGGATACTACAAGTATGTATGCCTGTCCTTCAGAAAGCAGAAAAATATATCAAGCAAACTCTCATATGCTGGTTTTGTATCGAAGTTGGTTGCACCAGATGAAGAGGAATTATTGGTCAACACATGCAATGCTACATCTATGTTTCAGGAATAAAAATATCTACAGTAGATTAAAAAAATAGATATTTAGAATATCAAGATTTTCTATCTAAAGTTTGAAATACATAGTCAGGTTTTTCGCCACATGATCGTAAACATACATTCCGTGTATAATAATAGGTTTTGTGTCTATTGTACCTACATAGGTACTAAGAAATTGGTTGGATGTTGAAACTTTTAATCTTGACAAACATATGAATGGTAAGATTTATATTTGTAAATAAATAATTATAACTATTAATGGATAATTACAAGTCTGTGAGATAATTCCATAGATATCATGGAATTTTCCATAATAATATGAAAATTAATCAATTATATTTGTACTAACATTAAATTTTATATAAAATAAATCATATAATGATAATATCATTATTGTTTTATACAATATGAATATAACATGGACATGGATACGAATATTATAAAAACACGACAATGATGGCCATATTTGTATCCATATATGCTTAAAATGGTAGAGATTGTCCACATATTTTCAAGAATGGAGCAATATCGAGAACTACAAATACCTCATTGACACGTTATCCTCAAATCTAAAGAGTATATTTATAGATACTTTCGAAAGATTTCCATCCATTGTGAGCAAATATGCGGCATGACACGTATTGAGACCTCATAGATAGACATGTTACATCTCTATGGTCTCCATACATGATTATATATCTTTAAGATGGCTGTTAATTTTGCCAATATAAAAAACATTCCAATTGTTGATTTAGCAGAAAGTTAGATTTTTTTTTCTCTTCAAACAAGATGTTGTGATAACTTGATTCCTTAGGTAAGTATTTTTTTAATGACATTCACCTTTTTGTATCATTTTCAATTATTAATTAATAATTTTTTTCCTTCAAGTTGTGTGTGTAATTTCGAGATCTTCTTATGTTCCCCGTAAATATTCAAGTAGTGTTTCTTCAAGACTAGGGTTGTCACATGGTGCAGTTTAATTTGATTTTGGATAAAATCACATACCAAATCATGTTAATTGATTTAGAAGAGATTGAAACTAAGCAAAATCATTTAATTATTGAAACTAAATCGAACCGTACCATTAAACTTTCGATTTGGTTTGGTTTGATTCATCGTTTGTTGTTTGTTTTTTTAATTATGATATACAAGGTTAAACAAATAAATGATTAATAATTAATTAGCTAGAATAAAACACATGGTTAAGTATTCTATGTTTTTCTTAACTTAGAAAATAGTTTTTAAGGTAACGTTAAAAATAATATATAATAGTATTCTAAAACTATACTTATTTATCTCTTATCAAGTTTAACTTATTAAAATAAAAATTTATGTCTACACTTAAGATATTTAATGATACGTATGTATGTGTAAATAGATATGGATATTTATGAACATATATCGATTCGATTTGGCTAAATCAACTCCTCAAATCAAACTTAACTTAATTATCTTACATGGACTTGTGAATCTCTCAAGCTAAATTGAATCGTCATTTTCATAAAAATCAAATCAAACTATAAAACTTTGACTTAATTTGATCCGATTTAGTGATTTGAGCCACCAAATGTGCACCTTTATTTAAGGCTCAAGTTTGCTGTCAACATGAGTAAACACGTTGGATCCCTCTAATTCCATAACAATCTTAAGGCCTACGTACCAATCGTGTATCACAACTAATCAATACTAATATTAGTTAGTTTTATATTATTAGTTTACATATTCTCTCTCTTTTAATCACACATTTCCTTCCTCTAATCATTGCGGTTGTCTTGTCTGTATTGTGTGCCTTGCACCACATACATAAAGCTGCTGGCCACTTAGGAAACCCTTACGCTGCGTAACAATATATATATTATAGCGATCAGTTTGTGATCATATGAAGTATCGCCGTCGTCTAACTTTTTAGTTTCATACATTAAGAAAGGCTGGAATTATCTTTAATAACTTCAGTAAGTAACTTGACTAAAGTATAGGAAGCATATTCTTTTCCACGAATGTTTTAGATGATATGCTTTTGTTCCTCATGGAAAACAAGTTCATATTCGTAGACATCCACATCAACATATAAAAGATTCGTTCTTCAAAGAACAGATATCTTCCTACCTTGCAATCATGTTTATATTCGTAGACATCAACGATCTGCTTTCGCTATGATCAATTATTTTTTTCAAACAACATTTCATTCACATAATTAAATATTTACTATGATCTCGCAAACATAGTAAATTAGTATGTCAATGCAGCAGTAATACAAAATAACCTTCACAAAAAATTGTTGGAATTTCCCAACACAAGATGAAGAAAAATGTATCGTAGATTGTTGCACCAACTACTTCTAATTATGAACCAGGCACAGCAATATGCGGTACATCTCCTTCCTACTGTTCAAACCCACTTCGTGGGCATCAAAAAATAAAAGCACAATGTTCAAGAGCATCAAAAGATATATATATATATATTTTTTGATATCGTTAAGTTGTATTGATTATAATTCCATTGTTTATGATAACCACCACTAAGGGAAGAATATGTCCAGAATGTTATAAAATATGGAACCAAACGGTCTAGAGCAACCATGACAATGTTTGTGTCTTAAGAGTTACATGTCAAAAATGTAGATATTTCAAAACAGAAAGGACATATCAGGATTGTTATTGTCCCAAACCATCATCAGTGGAAGGATCATATATGACTGTCTCAGAGGATTGAGGCTGAGAAGCCTCCATAGAACCCCTGGAAGAAGACGGATTCGAGGCTGGATATGCAGTCCTTGCTGAAGACATGGCAGTGACTGGATGAAGCATTTCATCCTTTTCAAACCTTGTAGCATAAATATCTATCCATTGATACATTAGGGACATGATATAAGAAACTATAAGTAAATGAGATTTATGAGAGTCTCTGAAAATTCTGTTATTTCTCTCTTTCCAAGTCAACCAGAGGATGATTTGGAGTAAGACAATCCAACCACGATTATTTAAGATAAATATAAAAGAAGGCTTAGAATGAAATAAATCTGCAATGTAGAAGTAGCCTGGATATAAATCAGAGGATAAGAAAAATCTCCAAATGTGCCATATATAGGAACAATTGATAAATAAGTGTGTATTAGACTCTATGTGGGAGTTACAAAAAATGCAATTTTGGGATCCAGTTCACCCTCTTCTGCCTAAATTTTCTTTAGTTAAATTCTTATTGTGCAATACCAAGTAGGAGAATAATTTGACCTTTAGGGGGACCCAACTGTGCCAAATAGGCCCATAAAAGGGGAATCTAATACCACCATCATTTAAGATATTGTAGCAGGAGTTAACAGAGAAGCTAGAGTTTGTAGTGGGCATTCATGAAAGGATGTCCCTATCTTTCGTTAGAGAGATTGACTGCATAAGAGAGGCCACAGAATCAACCTAGGCTTGTAGAAGATTACAATCTTCCAATTGAACTTTGGAATAATCAATGAGCTTATTGAAATCCACACTGAATAGCTCTAGGGTTTTTTTAATGGAAACTTTTTTAAACCTACTTACAAAGAAAAGCTCAGGGAAAAGAACTTTTAGTTTAGTCCCATTCCACCACTTATTTTCCCAAAATAGAGTATCATTCCCGTTCTGTATTTGAAAAGTGGTGAAACAGTTGAGTATATCAAAGCAGTTCTTTAAGCTATGCCAAAGAGGGGAGTAGTTGTTGGCTGAGGTATTTAATAGAGCACCAGGCCAAACTTTATGAATGTATCATGCCCTTATCAGTTCTTTCCATTTCATGTGACAGTTCTCTGAAAGCAATTGTCAAAGTAGCTTAGTTTTCAGAGTTAGGTTAAAGTTTTTGAGATTAATGATCCCCCAACCTTAGTGCTTTTTGGATCTACAGAGAGAGGCCCAGTTAACTAGATGCATCCTTTCGTGGTTAGCAGAATCAGAATTCCAAAGGAATTTGCTTCTAATCCTGTCAATGTCTTTCTCCACTTGACTAGGCAAATGCAGCACTAACAGGTAGTAAGTAGGGATGGCTGATAAGACTGAATTTAACAGTGTCAGTCTACCTCCTAGGGAAAGATGTTTGTGTAGGATCGGATAGCTCCTCTAGAGGGGGGTGAATAGAGAATTAACACTTTTTAATTACTTAGATCGGTTTTTACCGATTAATGACAAATTGCATACAAGGATATTATTTAACAAATAAAACAAGCTTAATTACTTATGCAATCTATATAACATACACGAAGGGGATGAGAGCAATTGATATGAACAGGTAATTTATAGTG
>JAMKQA010005610.1:0-15198 GCA_024699735.1 Posidonia australis
TCAGAATCATGGAAAAAGTTGTGAAAATCAAAAAGGGGAAAAATAATCTGTGGTGGGGTCAATGTCAGCCTTCAAGCCTGTTAATGTATGCCCTTAGGCGATGAAATCCAAATCAAATCAAAATCTGAAATGTAAGACTAAAACAAATTAAATCGAATATCAGCTAAGAAACTCTGGATGCGAAGTAAAGGAAAAAATCCACTAAAGAAAAGGCATGGGATGTTGGCTCGCTAAATTCAAATGTGAGGAAAAGTAATAAGAAATGCTTGAACAAGTGCCTAAATGCGTAAAAACTCTAAAGAATGACTTAGACATGGACTATGCACTACTGAGTGCAAAAATTGAGATGTATGCTCATGAATTGGAGACACAAGGAAAATTTGGTCATTCCCTTGGCCAGATGTGATAAATGCTTGCATGGGAGTGTTGCATGGTTTAAACTATGACAAAATGTGTGTCAAATGTCCAGAGGATGTTACTTGCAAGAAAACATGGAGGAGAAAATCAACAAAATGATGTAAACTCAATAAAAGACAAACATAAGGGTCAAGATGCAAAATTCACAAAAGGGAGTGAGAACTTGGATGAAAAACATGCTCATAACATCTATCCTAGCATGCAGATGATGGGTCCAATGTCAATGTGGCACTCGGATGTAAAAGTCGCACTTGAATGATTTCCTGAAAAGTCAGGGTCTAAAGTGCAAAATTCATACATAAGTGCAAATGTGACTAGAATGTGAGACTAAAGATCAAACCTCAGTGAAAACATGATTTTTAAATAGAATCTATGATTAAATGCAAAATATGAAATGCAATGAGTGAAAAATATCCCAAAATATGCATGAAAACATTTAAAACCCTAAATGATGAATTTGGAAATAATCTAAGGGCCTATATGCAAGTTATATGTGCTCAAGAATGATTTGATGTAAATCCAGGGACTTTTATGCAAAATTTTAGGGCCTAAATGTGATAAAAATTGGGATTTTATACTAGTCAATGCAATTATGAAGTTTCCTAAGGTCTAGGATGCAAAATTTACAAGGAAAACTCATTTTTTAAAGTTCTGGGGGCAAAATGCACAATTCCAAGACCAATCTAAAAGGAAAATTAAATTTTAATGATAGTCAATGTGATTTTCAAATCTTTTAGGGCTCAGATTTCGAATTTAGCAGAGAAAAGTCATTTTAAAGGATTCCAGGGCTAAATGCAAATGTTTAGGACTTAAATGCAAAGAAATCATGATTTTAGGGACCTATATGTGATAAAAACCTGCATTAAATTGTTAGGAATTAAAATATAAAATATTCAGGAGGTCACATGCAAAATTCATAGAGAAAATAAAAGAATAGAAAGTATTTTAAAACTAGAAGGACTAAACTGCAAATGTTTGGACCCATATGCAATAAAAAAGGATTAAATGTAATAAAATAAGGACCTGATAGAGATAAACCTAAACTAAAGAGCCTGGGCCAAAAATGTTTATTTGAAGATCGCCGGCGTTCTCCCTCCGGCGATCTCTCTGGCTAGGCATCAACGGCGATCCAGCGACAGAGGGGGGCGCATGGCGGCTGAGGAAGATTCTCGGAGGCACAACGATCATCCCTGGGAGGATGGGCAAGGCTGGGGAGGCCTGAGGCCTCCCCCCCACCTCGCGCACCGGCGGTGTCCTCTGAACGGCGACGGAGAAGATGACGACGCGACGGTGTCCCGGGTGCTGGAGCAGCGCAGCAATAGCTGGGAAAACTCTAGGGAGACACGAGGAGTCTTCTGGTGGCTTCGACGATGGCTGGGGTGGTCCCAGTCGATACCCCCATCCCCTACGCTGGTGGTGAGGCTGTAGTGGATCGACGGGGCTTTCCGGCGGTCCAGACGGCGAGGGAGCGACGTGGGTGGCTCGTGGTGATGCGGAGAGCCTTCCGGAGGAGGTGGGTCAGGGCTGGCGCAACCAGGGGACCTCAGGCGTCTCCACGGCGGAGGGTCGTTGACGGTAGCAGCGGCAACGGCGACGGGGCTGGTTGTGCGTCGACAGGGGTGTCTCTAGGTCTTCAGATGGCCTAGGAGGCTAAAGGGAAGGAAGCGAAAAGAGGAGGAGGGAGGAAGGATGGCCCAGCGGACTTGCTCCACCGCAGAGGGCTATGGGTTCATAGGAGGGGGTGAACCCATCACTGGAGATGGGGACGACAGCATGCAGGGGGGCTCCGCTCCATCGCGACACGATACATGGGCCTAGGGGACCTAAAAGGCTATACGGAATGGAACTAGCGGGAGGAGAATTGTACCTGGAGTGTGCAATGTCCTCTCCGACGCGGAGGGTCGACAGCGAGGCGCCTTTGGTGGCTCTGGTTTGCAGAAAAAGGTGGCCGTTGGCTTGGGGAATTAGTGTTGGATGCTTTCATGGGTTGATGGTCAAGGTAGATGGGCTCTGGATCACTGGGAGAAGGCTGGAACCTTGCAGGTCTCTCCTCTTGAGAAGAAGCGTCGGCGGTGTGGTTTTAAACCCCGGCGAACCTCCGCAGGGCCGTCGATCAACCTCCTCAGCCACTGGGCGACGCTGGATCAAGCGCGTGGGCTGGGGACACTCGACGGAGATCACAGGGAGGTTGTGGATATGCTTCGGAAATTTTGGGGTTGATCGGAGTCGTCGTCGGAGATAAAGGAGCTCGTCGGAATTATTTTTGCTGGTTTTATAAAGTTTGGCTGCAAATGGGCTTAAGGTTTGGTTTTTTTTTCTTTTGTTTATTTGTTTTAAGATTTTGTTTTTAAGATTATTGAATGGATTTTGGGTTTTAGGTTTGGGTTTTTACTTATGTTTTATGATTTTAATTAAATTTTTAGTTAAAGTTCAATTAATTAGTTTTAAATTACGTTTTAATTATTTTGTTTTTTTTTTGTTTTTTTTTGGAATTTTTATGGATTTAGGGTTTTACATTTAGGTTTTTTTTAATTTGGGGTTTTTGTGATTTTAGTTTAATTTCTGATTTTGTAATTCAGGATTTAATTAATTGGTTTTGAATTAGGGTTTTAACTATTTTAGGTTTTTGTATTTTATTTTTGTTTTGGGATTTTCTTTTGTTTTTATTTTGGAATTTTTAGGGTTTTGAATTTTAGGTTTTTAATTAGGTTTTGTGGCTTTAATTTAATTTCTGATTTTGTAATTTAGGTTTTAATTAATTGGTTTGAAATTAGGGTTTTGGATTTTAAATTAGGGTTTATTGGTTTATTTAGGTTCTTTTGGTTTTAATTAGGGTTTCTCGATTGATTTAGGATTTTAATTGGATTTTACTTAATTAGGGTTTTTATTTGATTAATTAGGATTTCTATTGGATTTTAAGTGGATTTAATTGGATTTTACTTAATTAGGGTTTTTATTTGATTAATTAGGGGTTTTATTAGATTTTAAGTGGATTTAATTGGATTTTACTTAATTAGGGATTTTATTTGATTAATTAGGGTTTTTATTGTATTTTAAGTCGATTTAAGGTGGATTTAATTTTATTTTGACTTGAATTAGGGTTTCTGTTTTATTAATTTGATTTTAAGTGGATTTCATTTGATTTGTTTGGCTTCATGTTTAATTTGGTCGGAGTGGGCTAATGTGGGACTGTTTGGGCTTGTGTTGGCTAGAAATTTGGTGGTCTTAACCATAGCATCATTTGAAGGAGTATATTGTCAAGTGACTTCATAATTGGGATGTCAACAATAAAAAAGGAGACTAACTATCCTCACGATATGTAAAATCTGAGTACTCGTGATTATTGAGTACATGTGTTGGCATGTGATGCGTGGACATAATCGAGTCCTTGCTGTTATTTTATGTCAATAGGGATGATTGCTACCATTAGTGACCGACCAAAAGGATACCAAAAAGGAGTTGGTACAAAGAAACACTATATAAGGGTCAAGATTGCGAGACAATAGACAATGAAAGCACACAACGCGACACTCACACAATATTTCTAACAAATGATATAACATTTGTAATCAGTGGCCATAGCGATTTTATGTCCACTTAACAATTTACTTGGATGTGGTGTTCTGAAAACAAATCAATTTCTCTAACTTCTTTTTAGTACAAAGAGGTAAAGTCATAAAAATTTCCTAAATTTTGGTTCATCAATATCCAAAATAAACTCTAATGGCTAGACACTTTTATTAACATACTTGTTGCGTCATTTTAAAGACTTAGAGTGCACAACTATTCTTCTCTCTTTTTTGGATAAATTACAATTTATGTTTCTTAACTATTCGTATTTTTTAATTTGATACCTCACACTTTTTTGGTTACAATTTTCCTCTCTCAACTATCTTCGTTGAACAACAAGACCTCTTCCGTTAGGTTTATAGAGTTGAAGTTTTTTTTTTAACAACTTGCTCCCCTCAATTATCTATGTTAAACAATAACATCCTTCTATTAGATTTGAAGGGTCACGTGACATTTACAATATTTCTTTTAGACAAATTTACTCTTCTATCCCATCATCATCATCTTCTTCACTATCTTCTTCTATTTTTACGTCATAAATCTTAAACCCTACTATCGTTTGCAAAAAATAAATCTTAAATCCAACTACACCACTAAAATTTTCTCCTTTCACCTTCTTTCCTAAACCTTATTTTCTCTTCTTCTTTTTTTGTGAACTGATGATTTCAAACTTCATCAACACCATAGAAAGATCTCAAACTTTATCTCTATCATCATCAAACATATCTCAATTAAAGGCCTCAATCCCTCAGAAAGAGTGTCGACGATTGAAATTTGTCTCGAATGGGGTGTGGATAAGGAAGAAAGGATTCCATAAGTGTAACGTTTGGGTCAGGTTCTATAGGATTGTGAAATGGATTATTTGTAACTAAAAGTAAAACAATTAGACAAAGTAAAAATTTAACACCGTTTACCTAAAAAAGTAGTTTATTGCAATTTACCATAATTGAAGGGAATAAGTTGCAACAAAAAAAAGTTGAAGATGCCAAGTTGCAGAACTTGAATAGTTGAAGAAGGTGAGCTGTAATTTAACCCTTAAGGGTGTAAATTGTAATAAAAAAAAGTTTAGGATAATAAGCTTAAAATGTGAATAGTTAATAAGATAAATTGTAATTTAAACATAGAATGATAGATTATAAATGGTGAAATGGTAAAATCATGCAAAAAAATTAACGTCATTTACCCAAAAAGGAGGTTCATTGTAATTTATTATAGTTAAGGGAATCATGTTGTAGTGAAAAAAGTTTATAATATTAAATTGAAAAATACGAATAATTGAAGGAGACAAATTATAATTTATCCTTCTTCATTTTTTCTTCTTTTGCTCCAACGACATTATCTTTTACGTGGTAACCGACTCCATGCAAAATTCATAACATTAATTTGCCGAGATATATTTGTTTGGAGGTCCTAATCTTATACATTCTTCCCAATCATCAACCCATCAATGGACCATTTGTAGATCCTAGGCCGAAGTCATTTCCCTTTTCCCTTGTATCTACAGGGATATATGAAAGTGGCAAATGTCTAGAGATTGTGTGTTTAGGGAGATATATAAGTTTTTAAATTCAAATGACCGTATATATGTAAGCACGCATGTTTGTGGGAAATATATATGTGTGTGTAAATAATCCTTCTCATTTTGAGCCCATTTGTGTCTTGAAAACAAAAAAAATCGAAAATATCAGTCAAAGGAAAATTAAAGAAAACATAAACCAACAAAATCTATTTTCTGTTTGACCAATTTTCTATTGTTTATGTCTATCATTGAAAACAAATAGAAAACAAAAACTGTATGTTTGTGTCTATTAATGAAAACAAAAGGAAAATAATTTTAATTTCTTCAAATAAACATACATGTCCTAAATTTTACAACGATAATAGAATTAATGAAATCACATAAATGTCTTCAATTCTATGTTAATCATTTCTTTCATTAATGACAATTTCTTTACATTTGCCTCATCTTCTATCTTCAAAAATCCCTTAAATGCAACAACAACATCAAGTAAAGTTGTTGTAGTGATTTCTTGTGTCTCTGCATTAGAACGTGGCATTTTACCACGTTGAATCGAAGAATGTGTGATTGATTGCTTAGAAGGTGAATTACACTCTACTTCATTGTCTTCCTTATGATCCCAATTTTCTAAAATATCTTCATTGTTGCTAATACCTTTATTTAATTTTGTCCTCACAAAATCAAAAGATTGCATAGAACTTATACCAATTGCCGTAGTACTAAGGTATATTGTTTGAAGTTGTGTATTTTTTGAGCAACTCCTTCCTTTATATTTTACCATTTGAAAATGTTTCTATAATAAAAAAAACCTTGTCTTTGAAAAGGGAAATAAAAATGGAAACAATATTACTAATAAAAGTTTATAAAACTTAAAAAACTAACTTCCACAAATTCATTCAAAATCTCTTAATCTACGTCAGTAATTCCATTTATAAATTCTAGATTCTATCCACTTTGACTTCCTATGATTAACTCTTATATCATGTTTTCTAAGTTTTCATATAAATTTTTTAAATGTTTTCTTTTTTTTGTATTATCTCATTTGTTCTCTCATTGAATTTCTTTATTCTTCTACAAACATCTCTGACTTAGTCTTCCTATCTATTGTTTTTTCGAAACCATTAATAAGTACATCACATAATATCTCAAACATTATATCGTTTTATTTTCCACTTCTTATAAAGGAACGACTCTTTTACCACTAATTCTTGAGATATGGCTTTTCCCTTATCACCTCTAGTTATATTTATCATACATTGTCAACACAATACACATAATAACATATCAAATAAATTAGACCCTAATTATATAAACAATTGACAACTAATATTGATAAAACTTATAAGAAACTAATAGAAATGACAGAAGAAAAGTCCTGGAAGGAACAAAAAAATGAATATTATAGAACTATAAAGGAAATGGCTTAGTAAAACTGTATGTTGTTAAGGAACATCTGTATGTTTCAATGGGAAAGAGAAAGATCATTGAAATCATTCAAATTTATTTTACATACATTGTCTTGTTGTATGAATCACAATAAGATCAACAGGAAAGTATATGAATACATGGAATGAAAGTTCATCAACTATTATGCAATAATATTCGCCATGACAACAAATATGTAGTAGGAATTAATCTAATGAAGTACAATGAAGAACCTCGAATAGCAACTAATAATGAAGTAGGAATTTATATAGCAAATATGCAAGAAGCGAAGCTCAGAACAATCTCCAGCATGCAATCAGTAGTTCCCACCCCAACGTCCAACCTCTGGCACAGACTCACCTCTGGCATTTAAGGACGTAGAGAAATAAAAAAGGAGGGGAAGTGAAGGAAGCTAAAGAAAAGGAGAAGAAAGGTGTGATGCATTTCTGTTGGAATTCCACCTTAAACCGGTAGAAAGAAGAATCCACTTCCTTTTCATACTTAAAAAATGAACAAAAAATATTTTCTTTTCTATTAAAGATACAAACACCTCTTAAAAAAGCGACCAAAGTAAAAACAATTTCCTTTCCATTCATTTCCTATGGTTTTTTTTGGCACAAACCCCCCCTCCCCTGTCCTTTGAGTTGAAGTTTGAATTATTAAAGATTAATTTCAAGGATCTTTACTAGGTTAATTCTAAACGTTTAAATGTCTAAATTTGCAATCATTGAATAGAGGTGTTTTTGTTTTTTCTGTAAAAGAGAAACAACCTTCATGGGAGAAGTACCACTATTTATGGACATGGAAGCCATTTTTGAGAAAAGTCCTGGTGTAGGTAGTGATGGAATTCCGACCAGGCCAAGCCCATGTTGACAAGTCATGGGCCCAACACAGCCCATGGCCCACTAGTGGGCCAGGCCAGGCCGGTGCACGGTCCATGGTGTTTCTTGTATGTTTTTTTTAATATACATATATTATGTTTTTACAGGCCAGTCCAGGGCCTGGCCTGACCTAGACTGTTTTCATGGGCCAAATTGGACCTAGTAAACGGGCCTTCCCGGGCCTGGACCTTGGGCCTAGCATGACCCACGACAGGCCTGACCCGACACGGCCCACAGAATTTTTTTTTTGGCCCAGGCTGGGCCGGGCAGCCCATGGCCGACCCGGCCCGATTTCGACCTCTAGGTGTGGGGTGGTGGTTAGTGGAGGAGGAAGTCCGACGTGGGGTAGTGGCCAATGGAGGAAGAAGTCTGACATGGGGCAATCCGACGTCCAATAAAAATTCTAGAGAGGAAGAGGGAATCTAGTCTATCTGGACTCTGGAGGCGAGACCAACGTAGCATGGAGGAGTCTGGTGGGCGAGACCAACGTGGAGGAAGAGGGAGTCTAGTCTGTCTGGAGGCGAGATCAACAACAGCATGGAGGAGTCTAGTGGGTGAGACCGACGTAGAGGAAGGAGTCTGGTACTCTGGTGGACGAGATTGGCGTGGAGTCGGGAGTGAAGTGGAGGAAGAGAGAAGAGGAATAGGGTGAGACAACGTGGAGGAGTCTGATGAACGAGACTAGCATGGAAGAAGAGGGAGTTCAATACTCTAGTGGGCAAGATCAGCGTGGAGGAGTCAAGAGTGGAGTGGAGGAAGAGAAATAGGGCGAGAGTGCGAGACCGATGTGATGAAGAAGACAAAAGGAGGGCGGATGACTGGTTCTCGCGGAGAGATCTGAGAAGGGGAAGAAGGAGGCGATTTAGTAGATGAGTGAAGAGGAAGGGGAGGCAAAATTGCAGATGACTGGTTTCCACTTCTAAACCCTAATCATCTCCTTTCTTATGAGTCACGAAGAGAATGAGGAGTGAAGTTAAGAAGGGGAGGCGAACTAGCGGTTCGAACTATGGTTCTAAATCTTAATTATATTATTTTAAATATTTAATATACATATTAACATATATAGACTATATTAAGTTTGGTTTGGTTCGATTAAACCGTTCTTGAAACCACAAGAAGATATTCTAAATCAAATCAAACCACTGAATTTGAAAAATCAAACTGAACCACTAAAAATGATTTGATTCAATCGTTTCAATTAATCGATTTAAATAGTTTGAATGCCTACTCCTAACCATAGCTTCGTGATTTCAACGTGCTTCAATAGCTAACGTTCGAATTTTCTCAAAACATATGACAACTTAATTAAGCTAGGTAACAATTGATATGTCCTCCTCCTCCTCCTCCTCCTCCTATTACTACTACGACCACAACGAAGAAAACAATGAACATCTTTTTCCAGAAATAAATGTCTATTTACGAATAACCTCATCATGAATAAGTAGTCAGTTTTATATATCCAAAATCTAATTTACTGATTTTTTTTTACCTTTAATAATAAATAATTAATATACACATGCCACACCACGTCACGTGATTTTGCATCAATCTTTAGCCGTGAGGAATAATGAGCAGATCTGAGGAAGATTCGGGTGGTCGTACGGCCGCCACGTTGGCCATCCGATATGGGGCGCAGCATCTTCGGCGGGAGATGATGGGAACAACAAGTTGAGATTCCCTCCTCCAATTAAGTATTTTTCTTTATACATGTCCAATTGAGTATTCTTTCGGCTCACATGCTGTGCCAGGGTAACACCTGGTTCGATCTTTCCTTTTTGTTTCCAAATAAAATAAAATTTAGAGTCCAGTGCTAATAATGTTTTCAAGGTTTGCTCGCTCTGATTTGTTCAGGGTTCTGTTTGGGTTCTTGAGGAAATTAAAGAACATTTTCCTTTACGTATGGGAAATAACACTGTCCTATGGCCGGCACGTTTGATCCTAAACGTTGTTTACGAAATTGTAGTTCTCTCATCACATGCCGCACCATGGCCGGCACATGGAGAAAAAGATCATTCCATGTCTATACGTGTTTTGTGGTGGTTGGATCTACACACCCTATTTGTTCGAGGATCTTTGGATCTAATGAAACTATCTACTTTGATGAATTAGCCAACAAGAAATCAAATCATTGGTGCTCGTTCTAGTGGAGAGAAAAGAAGAGAGCAAAGGATTATTCACTCTCTTTCCAAAATTATTTTCAAAAGAAAACTTTCTTTCTAAGATTGATGATGTGAATTCAAGAAAAGAGAAATGACATTTACCAATAAGTTTTAATTTATTTCAAATGCCAATATCAAATGAAATTTTATATTTAAATCAATTATGCTTCTTTTTGCTCTTCTAAGTAGTAAGCGAACCAAACATAATGTACTTTGTTTCGTTTTTTCTTCTATAAAATCAGATAACATAGAAGGTAATACTTTCTCTTCACCCTTCTCTTTTGTCTTATCATTCTTGTTTTATTTTTTTCACATCCACCTTTAAATGATATTTCATCGAAACACACAAAGCACACCTCATTAATTAGACTTCTAATTTATAAATGATATTTAGGGTATTTTTGTGCTAATAAAACTAAAGGAAAGAAAAACACAGAGTCAAAAGAAAATGGAATATGAGATTTTATTTCCCGTTTAACTCCAACAAAAGTGTTTGTACACATGTGAAAAGTAGAGGAAAATATTTTCCCTTCAAAATCCACCTTTTTGAGTAGAAAAGAGGATGATACATTTTAAGCAGGTATTGGAAACTTAAGGAATTTACTTTCCAACGGAAGATGTGCACAAATAACGTAATTTTGAATACACTTTTTAGTCAAAGGAAAAAATAGTTTCTTTTCTTTTAGTTTCCTTTCTTTTCTAACTGCACAAATTCCATCTTGGATTCCTAAGCCCCTGTTTGGAATCTAGATAAAGTCAGAAATAAAAACAGAATTGAAATTACAATTCCATTTGGTAAGTTAAAAAGTATAATAAAAGCGGAATAGTAATTCTTATTCTGATTTAATTAATCTAGAATAGCTATTCCGTGGTAAGAGTAGAATAAAGTTATTCCGCTAAATTATTATGATACGTATATATATACGGTATATTTATTTTTTGTTTAAAAATTAATATATATATATAATATGATGTATACATACTTTAAATTAAATATATATCTTAATGATCAAGTTAATTATTATTAATCTACATGTTTTCCATCTATTTCAACACTTATTTAGATACTTATTGCACTTTTCATCTAAATTAGAATATTTTCTTATACACAGTTATTCACCTTACAAAGAAAATCACTTCTAAATTGAATAACAATACTATCAGAATACCAATACCATTTTCTACTTATTTTTACTTTTCTTATTCTACATCCAAAGAGAAACTAACTTTTTTTGTTGGAGACATAACCTCGTAATAAAAAACAAACCTCTAATATCAAAATAAAACTCCATTGATGCATTTGATTATTGTATATGATAGATTTCGATTTTGTCAAGGCCAAAATCAAGGACAAGTAGAGTCTCATAACATAGATTTTTAGTTTTATTTATTTTTCTAAATATAAAATATTATTTTTCCCATAGAAATTAGTAAAATCAGAATCATACCTACCATCAACCACAACCCATGTATAGGTTGATAAGAACACCATGCGTAAACTGATAAGAAAACCTTTATGTTTTCTATTTTTTTCGAATTTTCTAATATTTTTTCAAGAAAAAATTCCATTGCCTATTATTTTTTTCTTACTTAGTAATTTTTCGATTCTTAAGTATTTTTTACGCAAAATAACTATTTATGAGTGAGGGATCGTCTTTTCATGTGGAAAGAGGATGCAACTATTGAGCTGTGTACTCCATCGCAAATTATAAAGATACTCTTTCCGATTCATTTACGAGGGTAATGTACCACATTATACCTCTTAAGTGGGATTTTCATCATCTTTGTCAGGTGTTAATGATGGGTAGTACGATACTCCTATGCAATAATTATTCTTAAACTTCTTATTAAGATTTTCTCGGAGTCATCTTTTTTGTTTGATAAGGATTATTTTATGAACAAAGTGTTTATTCCTAAGAAATTGAACAAAATACATTTTTTTACGATAAATTATTTCAACATTCTAATTTCTTATTTGTGCATAAAAACTTTTAAATACGTTGGTTATAAGAAGTTATGAAGACCAACTTTTTTAAAAATGTTGTTTATGAGAATAATTTATTTATTCATCAACATTACCAAACACTACTCTAGTAATTTCTGAATTTCATCATCTTCGTCACCCATCAAGTGTTATTGGCCCGAAGTTTGAAACTCTTATGCTGTAATTCTTTATTTTTTTGCAGGTTTGCTTCGAAAGCATCTTTCATCTATTGTATATACTTCCAACAATCATTTTTCGACAAACTACTTCTTGTTGGTAATGACCTTCCGAGGAATGCATACTTTCGATATTGATGAATTGCATTGCGCGCAGTCTACTTTTTCAACCTATTTAGTTTAGTTAAAGAAAGCCTAAAAAATTTCTCACTGAAACAGACCAAACACTTTTCAAGCGACAGGTATTCTACTTGTGATGAGTTCATTGAGGTTTTTAGTGGCATTTATCCATTAGTGTTCAAATTCCAGTGAATCAACATATCTTGCTAAGTTGGTCAATACCAAAGTTAAGAAATGTAGTTGTATGGTTTGGGACAAGTATTAGTATAAATTAATATAGGTAAAACAATAATATTCCTGTTTGGACATATGCCTAAGTTTGACACAAACAAATACAAAACAAATTATTAAAAATGCCTAAGCTTGACGTACATATCCATATCTGTAAAAAATGGATATAGACATGTTGTAGATATTTAAAACACAAATATGGATAAAAAATGAATATTATAGAATATCAAGAAATTTTTATATGTAAGGCTTGAAAAATGTGTAAATGCATATACCTTGCTTTTCTAGTTATATAAAAATCAACATATTATAACTATTGTTATTAAAGATATACATATAACAATTAAATTGAAGAATATATTAGTGTAATATAATATAATATAGGAATCGGATATGAATATAGAAATCATAGAAGTTTAAAAATGATATCTGTTTTCATATACATATCAACTCTTAAATTTGGACAGGAATATAGATACAGATATTCCTTTTTTTAGTTTAGTAAAATCTTCGAATCATTATTAAAATGCAATCTTAGGGTGCATTTGGCATCACTAATGGTTGCATTTGGCATCATTATTAAGGTCTAGCCTTACTAAAGCTAAATGAGGTCTACACATTTCTCAGTAATTATGTCATATTACTTCTATAAATTATTGAAAAAATAATTTCAATATTGTTGAAAAAATTAATAAAATGAATATTGTAATTACTTTTTTAGTAAACTACAAATGAAATACATGCAATTTATTGAAAAAATACTCTAGACCTCATTTAACATGACTAATGTCAAATCTCATCTGATAATTTGCCTACATAGAGAGAGAGAGAGAGAGAGCATATTAAGTACACATTGAGCTTATTATTTAGGATAAAATGAGCTTTATTAGTCATAACAATTTCACTTATCCTAATCATCATAGAATAACAATGGATTAGTTACTACTCTTTCTTAGGTCCTCTAGAATTCTCTAGAGAGATTCCTTTCATAACTAACTTCTTCTCTCTCCTATATAAAGACAATGTTTGTATCATTTCATACGATATTGTACACATCTTGGTTTCCAACTAATGTTGGCAGGTGGACCCGGTAGAGAATACAACTAGACGGTCGACCCGGTCCTATCCTAATTTCTCAATCAGGCCCATAAACCCAAAACCAACCCAAAACCACCAAAATTACCCTTAAACCCACATTTACTAAGCCCAACACCTAAAAAACTCAACCCGTGTGCTCTGGCCCAATGACATGCACGGCCCGATAACACGGCCCAAATGTGCGTCAAGGTCAGGGTAGCATTACAAGCACTTCCTGACTTGTCACTTTCGTCGTACAACCTCATACCTCGTACGAGCCACACCGTGCACGGAGCACCGATTGTCCCTCGACGTGCCTAACATTTCTAGCCTTCCATGTCTTGCCACCAACCTTCCCATGCCCTGCGTCATCTGCCGCTGCACGCCACCTTTGCAGTGAGTCGACAAGCCCGTCCCTGGCATACCTGGCACCTCGCCTCGTCACGCCATCAGCCACCTACCACGCAAGGGACGATACACCAAAATCCCTCGAGCCACTCTAGACAGACACGCCCAGCATTTGCAAGAGAGAACCCGACGGAAATCCAGAGACAGCTACACTGGAAAGAACGAACCCAACACCCAAACTCTGACCAGGCCCTCTTTTCCACCTCCGGTGAACATCCCAAGCACCCCAGCCAACCTCCACATACTCCCAAACCATCCTTAGGCCATCTCCAGCCCTGCATTCGCCGTCCAACCTCTCCCGCCAGAGCTCGTCAACACCGACGCCGGTGACACTTCTCAGTAGTCCACAGGTACAACACTTCCTCCTGAACCACTATAGGAATATCAAACATTTTTGTTGCATTGCTCCCATGTAGTTTCTTTTGAGTTTTCATCCGTGCTTTGTATATCCCATTACTCTGCCCATCAACGGACGGCGATCACCAGTGCAAGGCTGTCTTGGCCCTTAAATGCCTGGTTTAGATGTCCCACGGCACCTCTCTTCCTCCCTTCACCCCCAAAGCAAACGAGTTAATCCCCCAAGCCGAAAACCTCCCGTGGAGGCTCGTCGGTGGCGGATTAACACTGTTATCGTCGACGGGGATGGGAAGGAGAACCCATTGCATCTCTTGGTTTTCTCTGCATTTGCATGTCATGATGATATCCTTGAGCTCCCGGACGATCCCTTAGGACCGATGATGTGTTGCTTTTCGTGGAAGAGATAATGAAGGAGGAAGACCTGGCCCCAGAATCTCCTGTGTGACCTGATAGCGTACCTTACATGTGCGCATCAGACAAGGCCTGGATGGGGTCGAACCCCACCAAGCCAAGGCCACACCTTCCCTATTCTAGGCCACTCCCGCGTATTTGTTTCTTTTAGCATGGTTTTACTCTCTAACATACTTAAGTCCCTTGTTTTTGCTCAAGTGTCCTTTATGAAGTGGCCTTTTTCGGATGAGCCCTAGCATGATAACTCCCTGCATCTTAATAGCCATTGTATTGTATTTCTTGTGTGCCTGAGATAAGGCCATGATGGCAAATAACTATGACATCTTTAGTGTTGGATCCTAATGCTTCTCTAGAAGGGGGGTGAATAGAGTTTTTCCGGTTTTAAATTATGTCTTTGAAGTTTATTAAGCAATTCAAGAATTTAACACAAAGAACATTCAATCGCAAAGACAATGAATTTATA
>JAMKQA010005611.1:0-21499 GCA_024699735.1 Posidonia australis
CTCTTCTTGTATGTTATATAAATTGCATAAGTAGTTAAGTTTGATTATATCTGTTAAATAATATCCTTTGTATGTAATTTTCATTAATCTCTAAAAAGTAGTTGAAGTAATTAAAAAAGTGTTAATTCTCTATTCACCCCCCCTCTAGAGGAGCTATTCGATCTTACATAATATTCATAATTTTTTAAAAAACTAACATCCATTAGTTTTTCTAAAAGTTACCTCAATAACTTAAAATGAATTAAAAAGTTAGAGACAATTTTTTTTTAAAAAGTTCGATAAGCTGACTCGTTTGGAAATGCTTATTAGACAATAAACGCTTAACGCAATAGTTGGTGTAAAAAAATGTTTTCAAACGCTACCTTAGGCGACGTGCTCGACCACTAGGAATATCATGATATCCCTTGGTTCCGGTGTTACGACCTTTTGATCTCTTGGTCCATTACAAATAGAAAACACTAGAAAATACTTTTCAAAACCTTTGTAACACTTATACATCATTTCAAAAATCATCTTAAAACACTATAAAGCATTGTACCAAATGTTGCACGGGAAGCCATAGGCAAAATCACAAGCTCAAAATCTCGTTTCTAAATCCTTTGGAAGATCATTTTCAAAACGTTCAATATTTTTCTAAAATCATTTGAAATCATGTATCTTGAAACATAGTTCAAAACACAGCCTAGATAACTCTTCTATCAGGCCAAACCATACGACTAAAATCACATCTTGGGAGCGTCTGAGTTCTAGAATGTTTCACTCAACCCACGATGATAATCTAAGTAAAACACCAAAAAATAGAGACGGAGAAGCAAAGGCACGTTTAGAGTATAAATCCACCTAGAGGAAATCACAAATAAGTCAAGGTAAAGTTCTTGAAGTCCTATGCAACAACAAAATCAAATACCATCACAAAACAAATTCAGAACTTAAGGTTAAGTTTTGGATTTAGGGTGTTAGACATAGCTTGATTTGCATCTTACATTGGATGTTAGGCTCCTCAACGTCCAACACATCAGATTGTGCCACTGAATAAATATTTCAGTGCACACCACACAAGAGCAATACTAAATATAGAAACACCCTTAGCTTATCTATAGCTCAAGATTCTCCGTTAGGGATGTTAAAAGGATGAACTAACATTCTCTATGTTATTATTCATTAATTTAAAGAGGGCAATTATCCAAAATCTAATTCTATGTGTTGGATGCATGAAATATCTATAGCTTATCTAATTCTGCGTTCAACACTCAGGCCACATATTTCCAGCAGATACCATCTAAAATCAGCTTAGAACTAACTTACACCCTAACTATCTCATAAAAGAGGCCAGTCATCACTGAAAGGCATCTATACATGACATGCAATTAATTCAAATCTCTGAATCGTTAAGGATGCTCGTAATTAAATCATGTATTTAACAGTCTAAGGTGTAAGACGTTGGCAACTCAGTGTCTCATGTTGGCGCAGCTTGGGCTGTGCATCTTTCACTCAAAACTCAGATTTTCCATTAATTTCCTATAGCCTTAACATGCATGCAAACTAATGATACCAAAATCAAAATGGAAAGGAAACACACAACTTCTACTGCATGCATTATACAACAAGTTCTAGGAATCATTTTAAACCATTTCAAAGTAGAAACATGCAGGAAATGTCTCAGGGGTGTAAGATGCATGGAACTATGTGTCTTACATTAGACGTACCAGTTGTAGTATCCAACTCACTGACAGCATTACTGTATTAATTACCCTTCCTGAATCGTGTATTCTAACCCCAAAAATTCAAACATACAACAATAAGACTAGAGGAGCCTCAAATATACTAACATATATCAAACTTAACCACAAAAATCATCTAAGACTATTTCTAATTAGATGTGTACCTTACACCCATGAGGAGGTCTCAACACAACAAGCTCCCATGAACTTTTGTACTCCAGCCAAGACTCGATCACCCTTCTTCCCTCTCTCTGACCTCCATTGCTCCACAAGGACTTGTGCAACACAAAAAAAACACAATGGTTAGTGTGTGCACCAATAGGAAAGAGGAGGAAGATGGAAAACCCAAAACCATGAACCCAACTTGGCTCACCTTGGTTTCCAAGCTTGCAACACCTTCTCCCTTAGTTCCTCGACCAAGTACAATGCCCAGAGTAGCCTGAGGTTGTTGGAGCACCACCTCCCCCCACACCCTATTTGAAAATCCCTGGGAACCCTATGAGATGACCTCAATGAACGAGGAAGAGGAGAAAGAGAAAGGATCCCCCTTAAAAGCCATTGACCGACATACCACTTATATAGGTTGTTGAAGCTTGTGGTGCAACTCAAGGCGTTATGTGTGTGTTGTCATGCGTCTAACATAAGATACATGTATGTACGCATCTAACAATGACATTAACAAGTGTTAAACACAGGCTTCATTGTGCCTAACATAAGACATAGGCATACTAACGTCCAAAAACCTAGAAATCCATACTAAATATCTGGCTAAAAAGACTGCCTAAAAATCTAGGTCGTTACATGAGATATAGATTGTTTTTGAAGAAATTGGGGTCTCTCTTGCTTGGGAATCGATTTGTAGTTCCATTTCCTTGAAATTTGGATTGTAATTTATCTTTGTTATCTTGGTATTGGATTATAGTTTGATTCCCTTTTTGTCCCACACCATACCTGCATATGTTTATGCACCTAAGATATCGTGATTTCGTAATCTAAAACCATAGCTAAGTCATAGTTGTATATAATGGTAACAGGAGTATACACTAAGTTACAAATTTGTGATGTTCAAAGTGATATATATGATATATATAAGGGGTGTACAGGTAAGAATCCCATAATTAGATATTGTCCTTTTTAAGAATTACTTTGACTGAAAATTAGGATGAAAATGAATCGTAAATCTTTATGATAAGTATTTATTTTGATACATGATTCTTATATTGCACTGATTTCTGAAATGTATCATTCAGACGTGGGCTAAACTTAAATTTCATCCAGCCGAATCTCCATCTTCAAGCATATATCGTCAAAAACTGGTTGCTGAAGAGAACAGTGGCATTCAATTCCATATGAATCCGTACGCTTTCTTATCGATGCAAAGGCTTGTTGCCCATTGTTAGTTTATTTCTGTATGAGTTACATTTAAATTGTTATTTTGATGACATTTCTTTTCTTGCTGTTTGAAGGCATGGCTATCTTAATAACCTGTGTCCATTGATGTCATATTATAGTCATAGGACTAATGGACCTTCCAAAAGGTATAGTGCATCATAAATTTCACTTGATTTCATTTGAGTTCCATGGTGTTGTTTTTCAATTGTTTCGTTGGAATGCATTCTTCAGTACCATTTGGTTGAATCTACACTTGATTCCATTGCAGTATATTACTCTCAATGCCATTGGAAGAACGAATCAGGATTATGTTTGAGAAGGTCAGAGATATTCCATTTAGTACTCCTGACATTATATAATTATGATGTTATTTTTCTACCATAATTGGACCTTTCCCAGAAATGACTACTAGAATATTTCAGTATTATTGTGCCTAGGTGTTGGGACTCAAAATCTTGATTGAAAAAAGTTCAGTATCATTAATTTTAAGGAATGACCAAAATTCAAGGCATGCCCATGATCATCAGATCAATCTCTGGACTAGAAGATTTCTTTTTTCGGTCGTAGAATTTCATGTTTATGTGCACTTCAGATCCAACATTGGATCTCTCTGCTTCCATCTTCATTGATGTCTATGTGGCTTTTGATTTCTTCATTGATTTTGCCGTCGCCTTGTTTTTAGTTTCAGATTCTCCATACTGTCTCCCTAGTCTTTGGTGCCTTCTTGATGTTGTATGCCAGATCACAGATCTCCCTGTGCACTGTATGGCAGCAGCATTTTCCTGTGATTTTTTCGGCTTTAAGTCACCTTTTTTTCTCCTGTTTCACAGATTTGGGTGTTACTGCTCTTGGGGCTTTCACTACAGATCTTGAGATTTTTTGCTCATCTGGAGCTAGTTCTGCAGCCTTAGGATGTTCCTGTTTTCTCTGTATGAGCACTCTTTCTCCAATGCAATACATAAAATGCTCCCTTTTATAGCTAGAACCAGATGATCTTGTAAGGTAGAAGGCATCATTAGGTCTTATGTTTACGGTTGTAGCCTTGACCCCCTTTTCATCTTTGTTCTCTTCCATTTACAGATTTTTAAATGGATATTTTCATGCCTAGTTTTGTTTTCGAAAATGTATTATAGTATAAATCTTTTTTGGTCGGTCAAAAAGAAGATTTTATTGATAAACTGAAAAAAAGGAAAACTGCTTTACAAAAGCAAAAAACGGCTCATTATCAAGGTAATAAGGAGTGTAGTAGAACATAGGAAACAGACTTCTGCTGCCTACAAAACAGAAAATGAAACCAACACAAACACAAACACAGGAGACACATTTCTGGCTCCGCGACATCAATCAGCAAACAATAATTTTAATCATGCTGCAATCACAGTGTCCGTATTGACAACACAATCATAAGAAGCAGACCAGTCCAGCGAACTGCGGCAAATCGAGTCCACTTCCTTACCAGAGTCTTCATAATACCCCTTGAAGATCTTCAGTTTCTAACCACTGAAACCACCATATGGTATGTGTAACCATCAGCCAAATTCTCCATTTGTGTCCACCAATTCCTTATTTACTCATCCGCAATTCCTAAAAATCTGTGATACCAATTTGATCATTGGTATCCAGCCCTATAAGTTTCCTCCACTGCCTTTGTACCGATGGACAATCAAAGAAGAGATGCCACCAATACTTTTCGTGGTTAAATGAGAACTACATCTACTTGCTATATGGAATCTATGACTCTTCGAAGCCAACTCTGTTAAAATGCCTCCATCTAATATTTGCCAAGCAAAGAACTTGACCTTTGCTGGAATGTTGCCATTCCAAATGAACTTGACATGCTTTAGATAAACTCTGCCACCTGCAAGGATCTGAAACAAAGATTTAATCGAAAAAGTACAGCTCTTGTCGCATCGCCATTTAATTGAATTAGGATTGAGTGAGATAGCCATGGAATCATGGGAATCTAGAAGAAAAATGAGCACTGTAAAGTTCAGAATTTCAGTATCATGAAGATCCTTTCTAAAAGAACATCCCACACTATCCCTACCATGTAACGTTCAAAGCACTCATGGATCCTCACAAAAGGAGAGGCTACGACATGAAATTAAGAGGGAAAAGAGTCTTTAAGTGTAGTTATCCCCACCCATCTATCCTTTCAAAATCTAAACCAACCCCTTTCACCCACCTCTACGGATAATTCACACCTGATCACCCCTTTGCCTTCTAATATTACCCCTCCACATCCGTGATTACCGCCCCACATGCTCATCTACTACTCCTTAGAAACCACCTTAGTACCATTTGTCAAGAATTATTTTTTGCCATAGAGAAGAGGCTTCCTCCCCACTTTGATTCAACTTCTAAATCCATATTCCTAACAAAACAAGATTGAAAGGACGAAAGTCTTGCAATCCTAGTCCTCCTTCCTTACATGCATGACATACTTTGTTCCAAGTAAGTATATGGAAGCCTGTAGCACTTTTCTTCTCCATTGTCCACAAAAACTGGCCCATATTCTTCTCCAACTTGGTTGCAACTATCACAAGGATGCAAAACATCGACAAGTAATAAATTAGTAAGTTTGTAAGAACCGAAGAAATGAGAGTGACCTTCCCACCACAAGACATAAACTTGCTAGCCCAGCCTGATAGTCACCTTTCAAATCTTTCCACCATTGGATCCCAATCACTAACTAGACAATGGGAGACCAAGCTATTTGAATTTCCACATTACAACATAGAAAATCCACCTCATTCTGTACTAGTTGTTCATCAGCCATGTGTATGGCGTATTCAATTGAGAAGTCTCTCTCTGATAGCAACATTTGGCTTCTTGTAGTTAGCATGGATAATATTTAAATGATTTTCATAATTATGAAATTGAATGCTAATTCATTCATAATTATGAAATTGACCAGTTATTAATTTAGACTTGTCCAGAGTGAGATATGAATATATGATACACATTTATTGCTTTTTTTAAGGTGTATAGGTCATGCAAATTGGGACATTGCTCAATTATTGTCAGAATGACTAGTGATCATGGCATTTCAGATCCTTTTGAGGTCACAAAATTATGTATTTGATGTTTTTGAGAAGCCATTGTGAAAGCACCATTGCAAAATTACATACTGCTTGAGTATAGGGTTTAAATGTACGATTATACATTATTATTTTGATTTGGTTGAAGAGTTTTGAGAGTAATACTAATATGATCCTTGGAATATTGTCGGCAACCATTTGTTCAGGTGGTAAAACCTCCTCCTGGCCGTACGGGAACTCCACAATCACCAGCCTACTATGTTACTTTTCAGGGGAAAAAAGAAGAGATTTTGAAGTTGGGTCTTCATGTGGTGGCTTTGAGGAGCAGCCACTACTCCAATAAATTGGTCCTTGGAATTTCAAAGTAAAGGATTTAGGACTATATTTTAAGAATTCCATAGAAAAATCTTTGGTCAATGCATATAATCTAATACACATTATAAGTCATTTTTGCTGTTCCTTTTTTTCCTTTTTTTTGGGGGGGAGGGGTTGGTGATTGTGTGGTTGATTCGTGCGTGTACCTTTTAGTTAAAACCCAATGGTTGTTTCTGGTTAATTTAGTTCAGAATTTAATGTTTCAAGAACCTATTGTATGTCTGTGCAGCTGCTCGCATATTTCATCTTTGTTTGAAAAGCTATCTTATGTTGATTTTTTTCATTTTATGCCTATTCCCTTTGTATAATCCACATACACTACAATCTTACATACCTTGGCACCTTTTGACACAGGGACCTCAAGTGCATCGATTTGATGCTCTCATGCATTTTGCTCCTGATTCCTCTGTGGACGTTGTCCTTAAGTTGCTTCTGCAGTATGCAGATTTGGTGCAAGGACTGTGGGTTTCAAAAAGCTCCCTGCTATGTGAAGGCCCTGAAGTTATAGCTAGAGACTTTATTCTGATGTTATTTAGTAAGCGCAATATAATTCCACTTGAGGATTTGAAGCCAGTCAAACCTGAAGTTCAAAATCGAATTATGAGCCCATTAGCTAGAAGAAGGCCTTCCTTGAATGATTGGAAACTCAAAGATCCTACTGATTGTTCTTTCATAAAACGTTATCCACAGATTGTGAAACAGCAGGAAAATGTTTGGTCAAGTCGAGAGAAGGATATTATGAATGCTTTACGTGGATTTGGTAAAAGTATACACAAGCTAACTAACGAGCACCCAAAACCATCTTCATCTAATGCAGTTTCTATCACTAGTAAAATCAATCATGGTACAAGTAGAGATAAAGATCTGAATGAGAGACCAGGGACGAAAACCATGTCTGATGAAGCTCGAGAAGTTGTTCCAAAGGCTATAGCAAAAGTTCTCCGCACTCACAAAGTTTGCAGGTAATTTCATTTTAATTTTTTTACATGGTTTCTTGGCTTACATTGGTTTCTTATTCATCTACTTCTAATTAAAATTGATTTTTTAGGCAATTGGAAAAAGGAAATTTTATTTTAAAAAACACAAAAAGACAACAACAAACTGACAGTCAAAACAAAGGAAAAGGCAAACAAAAACAAAATACAAGAAGCCCAGGTAGTGAGTCCTGAAGCCTCATCACAACTCAACGAAAACACTAAGCCAAGCTGAGATAGATTCATCAGTTTCAATTGCCCCACTACAACGGTTTGACCATTTGATTACTAGTCTGAAGATCCACTCTTCCAATGCTGTCAAGGCATAGTGATACCCTTGAAAATTCATCGACTTCGTTCTAACCACATGCACAACAATCTCCATGTCACTTCTTTTCTAGCCCTTAGGCTCCTCAGATGTGCCCTTCTTTCCCAAAAACACTCAATGGTAATAGCTTGAGAGGTGTCCAGATCAACAAGATCTACCCACCACCTCCTGATAGATGGGCATCCAAAGAAGAGATGCCCTCAATCTTATAATTGAAATGGAAAGAGCATCTATTAGCCATATGAAAACCTCATCTCTTCAATGGCTTTTCTATTAAGATTCTGCCATGCAAATGTTGCCACGTAAAGAACTGCATCTTTCGGATCCATCTCAGTAAATTGCATTGGTTAGCTCCTTCTCATTTTCAGTACCTGTATTGCTCTGTTCAGATATCACAAAAATTGACAATGGTTTATATATCATTGGCTTCAATTCAGTACAGTCTAATTCTTGTGTTTATTTGTTACTTGGTGACATCCTTGTGGTAATTTTTCAGAGGAAGATATCCACGTTGAAGACTGAAGTTATCATCCTGCAAAAGTTATTATTTAACTCCCATGGACTCCATATCATAGATGTTGATTCTGATTCATTCGAAGGGATATAATTGGATGCAATAGCATTTTTGAAACCGTTTCTACACAAAATAATATAATTTTTCTAGCTTAAGCTTATGTTAACTTAAGATCGTTGGCAAATGGAATTATGTTGCAGTATGGTCTGCAACCACTTGGTCAAGTGGTGATGCATCCTTTTGATTATACAGGAGATCAGGTGTCTGAGCCCCACTGATATCACCTATGGGCATTAGCAAAAAGAAAAATGGACTATGTTTACTGATCAAGAAGTAAAACTATATTGTGATATGGAAAAATGAATCAAAGAGTTTCCAGAATGTCCTTGTTAATTATAAAGTAAATCATTACCATAGAAATTATTTTCTAAAAAAAACTTAATGATCAATACAAAACTGAAGCAAATCCTAATCTCCTAATTAGTGCTGCCATTTCCCAATTGTACTGTTTTTTTATTGGAAACAACTATTCACTGGAGGAAGACAAAGGGATAAGATGAAAAAAAATACAGGCAGATATAGATGAAGGATATCTATTTGGATCAATCTATTTTTTTCTACTAAGATGGTCTGAAAAAGGGGCAAAGAGAGGAAGAAGGCAAGAGTCAGCTGTGCATCTTTGCAAATAAAGCAACAACCATGGAGGATGTGCTCTGTGCCTTGTACGGGTTGGAGGGGGAGACCAATGTGGGGGAAAATACTTGCTTCAGTGGACTGGGTCCACAAAGTATGACAAAGCTGTGAACTGACATTATGCAGAAGGCAAAACAACTGATCGGAAGCAAAGATCACAGAGAATTGCTGGCACATAGAGTTTGCTAGGCAATTTGGAGATTTAGAAATGGTATTGTTTTGATAACAGAAGATGCCTAACGGAATAACTTGAGAGCGTGGTGAAAGGATTTATTAAAGGGATGGGTTAATTCCTTGATTATGTTTTTGCCGTTTCTTTGTCCTGTATGTATTTTTAGCATCGTTGTTCCTTATTTTCTTAATAAGAACTATCCCATACTTTCCTTCAAATATCTAACATAAAACAATAGTACAACACCCAACTAATTGATAAAAAAAAAACTAAGTATGTTTTTAAACGTGATTTGTGGATGTGAAATTTGCATGGTTACCCTGACTGATCAGGCAGTCAACAACTTTTAGCTTTGTTTGTAGTTTGGACTAAATCGTCAAGCATAGACAACTAGTCTATTGATTTGGGCATTTGGTTAGATCTTGGCCAAATCCAACAGATTTCTATGAGTAATTTCGTTGAATAATTTGTTCTTGACAATTTTTAGGTATTTGCTATTTATACTTTAAGGAGAGCCAATACCTCATTAGCTCTGGGACTTGTTGAGATCATTTTGAGGTGTAAGTATCTAACCATGCATATAAAGATAACATTAATGCAAGGGAAATGTAAAATTTCAATTTTTGATATCAGAATTCAGAAATCAATTATTTATTTATTTGGGATATGTAATAAGGAAAAACTGGGAATATTAAAGAGGATGCTACCCATATAATTAAAACAAGATGGATGGAATGTCATTGGAATTTTATGCAACATAAGAATGCCTGTCAAACTAGAAGGAAAATTTGAGAGGACATTAATATGTTGGACAATGCTTTATGTTTAATCTTTAAAGAGTAAGTGTAACTGAGAACAGGATGCTGATGCTGAGTTGGATGAGCAAGAATACTTTAAGAGCTAGTGATCTTTCCTCAAAAAATAAAAAGAATACTTTAAGAGGTAAGCTAAATAAAATTAATTAATTCATAATAGTGTAAAAGTGAACGTCTTAGGTGGTTTGCCCATATTCATAGAAGGCTTGTATGTTTACTTGTAATTGAAAGGAACATAATTAAAGTTACTGGAGTTAGAAGAGGTAGTGGAAGGCCTTGAATTATATGGTTAGAAATAGTGAAAACGTATCTTGGCATATACAGATTAATCACCGAAGTAGTGTTCATTAATGGAGAGGAAGAGTTCATTTGACCGACCCCACAATGTGATTAAAGATTGGTTGTTGTTGTTGGAGTCATCTTTTGGTTTTACCTTCTCCTTTGTTTTTGTGACCAAGAACTAATGTTGGCTATTTTGATTCAACTTGCAGTTTAAGCATGATTAATCAGAGACTGCAAGAATTGGCTCTTGCAGAATCTACAGTTCCAAAGGGAGATCCTAGAACTAGTATTTCTGCAGCACTTGAAGCTTCAAAACCACTGCTGAAGGATATCATTGGTCAAGTTGCAACTCAAATCCATGATGTATATGTATTGAAGTCTGTTGGCAACCAATCACTGGATCCTTTCAGGTTCAATATATATAACATTGTTGAGTTGATCTATGTAAAGTTAGTACTAGATCCCATAGATGATTTAATTTTTACAGGAGTGTTGTTGTTGAGCTTTATCGTGGTAAAGAGCATAAAGCCAAGATAAAGAAGGCTGAGATCATTGCAGCTGCGAAAATGGTTCTTAAAAGGGACATTTCAAATCAGGAATATACTCAGGTTTGTTAAAAATGCACTGTTCAAACTTAAGTTAAGGTGCCAAGTATCAAATGCAATGGAAGAGGGGTTCAAAATTGAGGTTAGTAGTTTAGAGCTAGATGGCTATGAACAAAACAGAATTTTCATGTAGGGCATTGTCATTTATCAACCCCAGCCCACAGCTTGGCATGGGCTTGAGCCTAACCCAGCCCGGAACTGGCCTAGACAGGCCCTAATTCTGAACAGGGGTGTTTGTCCAGAAATTATTCTGGATCAAGGAGTTGTTTTGATTTGTCTAATGTGATCATTATTCTTAGTATTATTTTAGTCTGTTATTTTATTTCATTGTTGAGACTTGAGAGTAATAAAAAACTTCATGCATCAACTAATAAACATATGACAACTATAGAGGTGGCAACTTCTTTTCCAAATGAGGTTACATAATTGAGCTAAATTGATGTCGTATCCTTTTTCTAAGTCAGGGAAAGTGTTTTATAGAAGCTTTGAAAGCAAAGCTACAATCCTGCAACATAAAAAGCTCTTATCAATAGGATAAGAGAGAACAAAAAACAGAAATATCATAAAAACTGATCATTGAAAAAAAAAGGAAATAATAACAAAGTGCCAAACTCGAAACAATTTCCTCTCAAGTTGGTAACAAATGTTCCAACGAAGCCTTGATATCAATCTTATTTATCCATAATTATACGACCAAAATCCTAAATATATAACTTAGTCCTGTCTGGAAATTGGTGTCCTCACCCAATTTTTCTGTCCATACGCTTGAGAGTCCAAGATATAAAAAATAATGATCCATCTGTAATGAAACTGAATGGAATAACTATCCATGCTTATGATGCACCAATTACAAATTTGTGTCCACGTTTTACAACCATTAGATGGCAAACTCTGTCGAGCATCTTGTATGCTACACATGTTAATGCATGTAGTATGCCTTAGGAATAGCATAAAAATACAAGAAGAACACTAAAGCACAAAGAAAGAAGAGCCCACATGGTTTATTCCTTTCTGCATGTTTTTTTCCTACTACGTAATCCATTTTATTGAACGAGACTTTTGGGTTCAAATTACACCAAATACATAAATATTTCACTTTAAGAAGTGTGTTTTATTGCAGAGTTGTTCTCTTGAAAATTGAGATCTATGTTAATCTTTTGTTGCAATGCAGGTTATGAGCGAACTATGTATTTCCCATAAAGGAGGAGGTTGGGTTTTAAAACGTGGTGATGGAAATCCAGATTGAATTTTGTGGCATATTGAACTGGGGATCTAGTTCTAATTTTCTGGTAATGCATAATAATTAATTGCATTTTGCTTTGTCTTTAATCTTTCCTAAGTGATCGACTTTGCTTTTGCAGTACTAAGTACTAGCAACTACAATCTCTTAAAAAGCACAACTTTAAGCCAAAGTTTGCATAGTTTTGCTTGCCATGCATGAAGCCCAAGTACATTTTCTTCATTTTGCAGATATTTTTCTTGTTGGTGTGAAATTGCTGGTTCATTAACTGTGGTGGATACCTACTTTGCTGAATGTGCTCCACAATCATTGGTGGTTCATTTTCATCATGTTGATATTTTGAGGTTATAATATTTTATACAGTTTCTTTGTGTTCTTCATCAATTACATGTAAATTTCTGCATTCTTTTGATATTGTTTTTTTTTCCTGTGATTCTTGAAGATTTGGAAGAGTTGCCGTCTTGCCAATTGCTAGTTTATTGTCCCTTTATTCATGTATAGCTTGATGTTAGGAATCAGGATCAGGCCATTGAAATATGCATGATATGTATGTATCCTTCTGACTCGCACTGTAGCTGGAGAACAAGTGAACTGATGTCAATAAGATGTATAAGCATTACTGCTGTAGAACAAGTAAATTGATGTAATTACTTTATTCATGTATGGCTTGATGTTAGGAATCAGGATCAGGCCATTGAAATATGCATGATATGTATGTATCCTTCTGAGTCGCACTATAGCTGGAGAACCAGTGAATTGATGTCAATGAGATGTATGAGCATTACTGCTGTAGAACAAGTAAATTGATGTAATTAACATGTATATTCATTGCTCAGGAGATTTACTCAAGTTTCTCCTTTCTTGGGCCATGGTGTCTTACAAAGCAATTTTTTCCATGTATATTTTGATTCTGCAATTCATTATAATTCACCCTTTTTTTTTGAACTAAGGTGTATGATATTTAGTGTTGATTTTGTAGCCACAATGCAACAATAGCAGGATGTTTACATCATACAGCAACCAAAGCCTTTCATAACAGGAAAAGTCAATCACACAGAGGCAACAAAAGAGAGGCCGTAAAGTTCAATCAGGTAGCCTTGCTTGGGATCTAGCTTGTCCAACTATCTCATGTCTACTGTTAATTGCTAACTTGAAAATGATTTACCTGTTATATCTTTCCCTATATGCCAATCAGATAATTGCTGTATGACACACTATTTATCCTAAGATCTACTCGATATATGTTCATCACATGTATTGGCTTACAAAAATATTTACATACTAGTGTTAGGTGTTAACTCATGTACGTACTAAAAAAAGTTTGTTTCTTAGTAGTTCAGTTATTTTATCTAATGTGTGTACGGTTTCTGCTTTGAGATCATAGTAACAGCCTTATTGGGCTCTTTTAGGGTATCCTGTATCATAACGATAATCTTATTAATCTAACCTTATGCTTTGACTTGGAAATTGAGTTTTACAAGAGGACGGCTACGTTATTTTGGAAACGTCAGGAATTCGAGCTATCAATATGACCAAGAAAGATAAGACTACGTGCTTTTGTTAAGGTATCAACGAGTGAAAACTCCATCAGGAAATGTTTTCCAAGATTCTTTAGGCGATCCATAACATTAGGTTAGTAGTTTGTCTTGCTAGGTGCTTGTTATTCTGCCAGAATTGGTTGAAACCTTGCCATTAAGTGGAATTAGTAGATCCTTTGTTCAAATTCCAAAATCTGAGTTGGTAGCTTTTGAAAGAGTTTTAACTTCTTTCAGTTCTATGTGAGGACCAAGCTTATTTCAGTGCTGTATGGAGTACCTTCTTGAAAACTCAGATTCTCATGATCTAGACTCTCGCAAGCAGTATGTAATCGATGACTGGTGCCCCTTAGATTCTACATAATGTTAATGATACTTCACCTACAAGAGTACTTGATGAATTCACTTCTTCCTCTCTCTATAGCTTGGCAATTAGCCACGGCCCTCATCATTTAACACATGCTAGCCAAGTGACATGTAAGTGAAATCTTCATAAAAGTAACTACTTTAAGAAATGCTGACCGTCCAAAAGCAGCTTATTCAGAAACCATGTTGATTGATCGTAAATTTATTACAAATAAGTTGATTCATTTAAATTGATTACTAAGTGGAATCAATTTATATTAAAAAGGTGAATCTAACGTATATATTATAGAGACTCTGATTCTTTTAATTATAAAACATGGACAGGAATAAACTAATGTTTTGATTATAATGTATAATATATTAAATATAACTCAAGCTTTTGCTAGACAGTTGCAGATTGAGTTTTCGACGATCATTGTGAACACCTCTAATTAGATGTAGCACGGAGGTCAATCCTACATGGCTACCATGATCTTTTAATTTATACATATCGAAAGCATGGAGGAGTCTTAAAAAGAGTTCAACTTAGTGCAGTGCAGAGTAACAAGTCAACTTGAAATTAAGAGCGAATGCCCTCCCATGTTTTAAACTGATGATGTTCAATTGTTGCCATCGGCAACTTTAAACCATCATCAGTAATGTTCCAGACATTGCAAATTGTATAGTAATAGTGATCATCAACAAGATTGCGCAATTGAAACGAACATGCCAAGACCACTATGTCATAGGAAGGAACAAAATGGTTTGGGCATGTTGAGTCTCAAACATTTTGATTTTCTATAGAATTGATTGATGTTTTTTTGATATCGGTATACATATATTTTCTTCTTGCGGTCTTTGAGATTCGAACCTGAGAGAAAAGTGGAAGTTCCACTCCTCTTGACCAACTACACCATGGTAGTTGGTTAGAATTGATTGATATTGAACCGTGCCAACCTCATCTTTAATCCAAACGTTATCTCCTGGAACCTCGCATTGAACAACACTTTAGGTTCGCTATAAAAGAAGGGATAGGATCAAATTTTCTTTACCACATACAAAACAAAGAGGATCAAAATTTAAGACATTTGCTTGACTTGTTATGCGTGATAAAATCCTCAAAAAGATAGATCTCCAATGGAGGTTGGCAACAATATGTTCATTTTGTTCTTCCAAAGGTTTGCTTTATTTCTTTTTCTTTTGTCCACATAATTTGGAATCAAACTTCTTAATAGTACTCAGTTTCAACAATATTTCTTTCTTTCATCAATGTTTCTTCTTTATTATTCATATTAAATTTTCCACTGTATCCATGATAAGGTCTTGTAGTGGGTAGAGATTACGCTGGTGTTGCCTATGAAGTTGAATCCATCACTTCATCAACTTGAAGAAAATGAAAAACCATCACAACACCTCCATTAAACTTGTTACACTTCTTTAGGATATGAAGCAAACTTTGGTTGCATTTGTTTGGACAATTCTCTACTCTCTAGTGGGTCCTAGGATAGTTGGGTGCCCAACATCAAACAAATATCCCAGTTACTCTTAGCAGGAACTCCTCCAAAGTTCTTTTCTTGAGTTTACATGAAAGAACAAAAAAAAACTATTATTATGTTAGTTTCTAAAGGTAGTTAGTGGAGTTGCAAACAAATGCAGTCTTTGGACTCTCTTACTCAGTAGAGGAGGAAGGGGGAACCAATTGAGGTCATTGTTTTTTTTTGAAAACGGTAATCTGTTTTTTATTTAATATATTCCTAAATCAACCACATAGAAAGTTCAAGTTTTGTAGCAGTATCACAGAGAAAAATAGCTCCACAGGAAGGAGCAGAAAGTCAAAATATTGAGGCTCGAAAATATTACAATCCCAAAGAAGTATCAGAATAATATAAGACATAAGACAAAAGGCCAAGGAGAATTTGGCCAATCATAGGACATTGTCGTCCAGCAAAGCAGGAGTACCCACATTTCCAGCCCCCACCTGATGCTCAGAGTTTTCAGCCAAGGAATCAATTTCCATGCCTCTGGATTGCTGGAATGAAGAGAGGGAATGCAAAATCTCGTTTTTTTCAAATCCTGCATCCATACACTCAACCCAGGAAATTGTCAAAGAGATAATATCATTAACAATCAAATTTTTGCTAAGTAGAATACCTCTGAAAATTCTGTTGTTCCTTGCCTTCTAAACAGATCAAAGGAAAATTTACACAAAAGTAAGTGAGCCTATAGCAGGCAAATTAATTTTTAATACAAGTGGCATATAGAATAAGTCTTGTATAGTTAATATGGCTGGATACAATGGGGAGGTTGCAAAGACATTCCAGATGGAGTAAGTAAATGGACAGAAAATAAAGAGATGCGTTACAGATTCAGTGTGATGATTGCAAAAAATACATGCAGTTGGCCTGCACACACGTGTGTGTAATAGCATTTTATTTTAGCTACCAGAAATAGTAACTGTATTTTGTTTTTTAAATTTTTCTTTGAAAAGTTAACAGATCACATGAATGTTGAATGACAACTTCGAATATATTATTTTGAATTAGAATATAAAACTGAAAAAATATATCTAACTTACATTCAATTGAAAAATAAGATTCATTAGAAACAATCATATTTATGTTTATTGTAACTGTATGTAAATTTCAAAAAAACATACATGAACTTAAAGGACGAGTAACTACACAAAAAAATATAAGAAAATAAGAAGACATAGCAACTATCAATCCATCTTTATCCATGACAAGTCACTGTACTGTGTAGTTTTATAACTCTTCCTCTATTTTGTTATCTTCTTTCATTTCTTTAGTACTTTCGATTGTTGTTTTCCTAAAATATAATAAAATTGAAATAAGTTACAATGGAAAAATGGAATGAAAGAAATAAGTTACAACTGTAACCATGCCAGCGACAGCCTCATGCGTGGCGCGGAAGGCTAAATGCGCGAGGACCAGCGAAATCACGACAAAACAATAAAAAGCAAATGATAAAATATTAGGAGTCGCCACCTAGTCTACTTAAAAACGAGAGATGAGGAAAATTATTTTAAAACATTAAAACTATGCCATAAAATCAATGGAAAAGGTCAACATGAACCAGAAAATGGGCAAGGATCCCTGTTACGCACGAGGAAGGTATTAGGCACCCTCGTGCGCCCGAAAATCGGTCTTTCATGGGTTTCTCGTTTACTTATATAAAATGTTGGCTTTTCAACCTGTTTCTGTACGCCTGAGGGCGATATGCAATGCAACGCTATATGCAAGTGGTGCCTTATGTTAAGCATGGGAAGAGGGACTGTAGGATGTGTCCTAATGCTCAGAAAGGTTACCCGGGTGGTGGATCAAACACTGGTGCAAAGATATTACACGGATGTGACCAAAGATCAAATAACACCGAGTGACTTTCGTCCTCACTTTGCTATATGCAAAACCTAAGCTACCATACATAAAAATGGATGAAAACAGACTGGAGTCATCCTCATATATCCAGGAGGACACCTAAAGAAAACCAAAGGCAAAGCAAACCGGGAATCATGCTAAATTCCTTGCCAAAAAGTTACTGTGTGCAGTGAAAAACAGGCAGGTGTGCCAAACTGGTGCACTACCTATGTGCACCTATGTGGTGCGTCATTTATGTGCGCTTATGAATTTGCAGATCAGACAATAAGTTAGACTAATGTGGCATGCGATATAAAATCTCGCAAACATGCATAAAACCATCTGAAAACGCATCATGAACATCTAAAAGACCTGATCACATGTGAGTGAGTTTTCTCCTCTTCCACAAGGTCATAATGGAAAGAGGAAACCCAAGAAAACATGTCATGGGTCTTGTGCTCAAAGGCAATATGCCTCACACAAGACCACACAACCCTACTCTAATAAAAGCCATTGAATCCTAGCTATGCTACCTGGGTCTGGATCATAAACAAGAGCAAAAGAACTCTACACAAAGAGTCTTGAAAAGCAACCAGTTCACCAAATCCAAGTGGCATGCTAACTTCACTAGATGCTAAACCAATGCAAATAAGGTTATTATATGCTAAAATCATGCAAGCAAGAACATGGCATATCATAGATCAAACACCAAAAAGATCAGGACCCAAAACAAATAGGAAAGCATGCAAACTATGATGCAAAATCTACTGTTAGCATCTTGTGACTAGGCTGGTGCGCTAGTTTGGTGCACCCCAGAAATCCTAAATCAGACTGCAATCTGATTTCAGAGTCTGGACCAGATGCATGCAATGAATTAAGTTACTGGTTATTCAGATCATTATTTCAGATGTCAGGGAACACAATCATGCTAAGTAATCAAGACTTGAACATCCATTTCATTCTCTCTTTTCTAATCCTTCTCATGGGTTCACATGAACTGCAGTTACACATGTTTTCTTTATGATGCATGAGAATATCTTGTATGATTTAAACAACAAGGAAACATGACATGGGATACAAAAGGTACGTCATAGTACAAGCAAACATCATAATGGCAAGCATTGAATGGATTTGCATAAAAAACATCATAAACTCCAAACTAAGCAAAGAGAGTGCAATCAACACAGAAAATGTGCAAGTAAATATCAACATAACGAGAACAAGTATTAACAACATAAAAATGCTATACTATATTTGCAGTGTGTGCTCTATGTAAAATATCATGCAGAGATTACATGGACGTGCTAAGAGACATACCTTTGATGTACTCCTTGATGACTCGAGGTGGCTTCTCCTTGGTGTTTTGGACACAGCAGGGGGTGTTCAGGGATGCAAGGGAGTGCTCAGGGATGTAAGGAAACTGATTGCTAAGAGTGGGTGGACTGTCAAAAGAGAGGAAATGTTGCTTATGGATGGCCTTTTAAAGAGGAGCAAGAGGTAACTCCTTGGGATGCAAAAGGCCTCGAAACTCAACAGCCTTGCGTAGATTCGTGAGGAATATTCACAAGTGAAGGTTAAAAGCACAAAAGATGGAAAGCCAGCAGCCAGCAGCCTGAAAAGTGACTGTGCGTCAGCTTGGTGCGCCAATTTGGTGCTCCATATTGGTGCTCTCCATTGGTGCTCCAGATCTAACTGCTTGAATTGTAAATTGGACCATAAGTTTGTTATAAACTTATGGTAACCAAGATGCCAAATAAAGTTCGAATGAGGTTAGGCCTGCCGTATCCAAAGCAACACTTCTAGAGAGTTCTACTACAAGTCGCCTCAAAGTCGGAGTGTCTACAACAACGTAACTATAAAACCATGACGTATTAATAAAATAAGATGAAGAATAATAATGAAAAGACATGAAAAACAAGTTAGGGAACATTACTTGAATGATTGTTTTTTTTATAATTTTTTTAAAACAAAAATCTTAAAATGAAAATAGTTTTCCACGAAATAAAAATTATTTTTCATGAAAACTATCTTAAAACGAAAACTATTTTTTCCAATTTCTTTCATTCGAGAAGACCAATATATTGAAAAACATGTAAAATCCTTTGTATTTTTAAAATCATTGGTAACAGAACTAATTATTACTGTAGCTACACTTTATTCAATAGCAATAATTAACTAACAACATTCTCTCTTTCATTAACTTCCAAAACACAAAACTACTCAGAGTGGTTTTCTTATTAACCATAGCATCAAGATTCAACAGCTATAGCGTTACTTTACCTCAAAATGACATTTTGAGGTAAAGTGCACCTGATCCCTTCCCTATATACGTACATGCATGCATACACACACACACATTTGAGTTTGGGTCAGGTCGAGTTATCTATCCTTGGAACCCATATCCAACCCAAAAAGTTTGGGTTTGGGATTTCTTGACCTCAACCAACCCATGATATAAAAAACCTGACCTAACCCAATCTACATGGGTTGGATTGGTTCAATTTTCGGGTCAATCTGGACCCACGTACACTCTTAGTCCATACTCTTGGAGAAGAGGGCTTCTAGATTCAATTGGAAGGTATTCCCTACCATCTTTTGAGACATCAAATGACTTTTGAATTCGCTGAGTTGTTAGAAGTCGACTTTGGCAATGATCTGGCCCGATATCAAGGATTTGCCAAGGTCAAAATCCATCTCCACTGGAAAAGACCTTCCTAATCTGTGTTACTTCTCTTTTGCTAGGAATGTCTATCTTATTCGCTTTAATAAAATATGAGATATATGTTCTCCTTCCAGTTCTTTTTAGGGGCCTGGTCCTTTCTCAAAGGGTTCCTATTCCTATAGGGACTCGCACAAGCCTTTTGGTAAGTAGTTTAGAGGTTATAGAGGTAGAAGGGGTGGTCGAGGTGGTTGGAGGCATAACCTAGGGTATAAATAGACTAGGTCTCCATCTAAGTCAGTCAAGGGTGGATGTGCTTCTGGAGGGAAAAATCCAACACGTCCTTAAAAAAAGATCCTTTTCCCATCCTTCGATTGAACCTGGTCTACTGCCTCGACCATGACCAGAGGCTCCTGGTATCTCTATTCCTATTGATAGTCAAAATTGTATTGATGCCTGCCCTTCACACTCGGGCAAGGGCGTTGCTTTATCTGGATCGATAGTAACCCTGAACCCACCCCATGTGTCCAACCTTGTTAGTGTCATCCACACCAGTTCTGATTACTATGATGTCACAAGTGCTTGTTTTTTTACGACAGAGTTGCAACCTAACAGTGCTAAATCCTTTGTCAAGGTCTCTAGGGTTGAAGAGACAAAATCTCGAAGATATAAAAAAACCCCAAGACAAGCACTTCTTGCAGCCTTGGAGGAATTGGAAAGCGATGAATTAGAGGATTGTACTTGTGCTTCCATTCCATCTCTACACATAGTTACCACGATCTCTACTACAGGTAATTTAAATTTGGCACATTGTAATTTATCTCTGCATGAAATAAGAGACCCTACCTTTAACACTACTTCATCTTCTTGATTCCTCTTAAATTCATCTACTTCATTGGATGCATCGTCTGGCAAGGAAAATTTCTTTAATGATATTTTGTTATGGGATTCTTACGATGATTTTGCAAGTTTCTGTTTAAATATTGGAATTTTATTTAATGACATATCTGAGGCTAAACATTTTCTTGATCATGTATGAGTGCAACAAAATTTGCCTAGAATTAACCTAGAACACAACAATGCTTGTGTGGAGCATCGTCATGCTCTGTGTTTTGAAATTCTTTGTTCCCATGATCATCCTTGCCTGGAACATTAGGGGCTTAGGGAGTAGTAAGCAGCACAAGGAGCTTAGAAATATGGTACATCAATGCAAATGTGATTTTCTTATTGTTTATGAAACAAAAGCTGATTTCTTTTCCTTTGCACTATTTAGATCAATTGGAGGTAGTAGGTTATGTGGTTGGGATTTTCTTTCTTCTCAGGGCAATGTTAGGGCTATCCTGATGGGATGGGATGACTCTTTAGTTTCAAAAAGGAATATGTATATTGGATCCTATTCTCTTTCTATTCAATTTCAGAATTTTTTTGACTCAT